>JACEFZ010002244.1:0-70305 GCA_014155875.1 Cepaea nemoralis
GTTTTTGGGGGGAAAAAAAACCGGGTTGAATTTTAGGTTGGGTTTCTCCAGAATAAGATATGGGTTAAAAAAGAATTTTGGGGGTTGATTCCCCTCCCCCCCAGGGACAACACATAAAAAAACCCGACCACACCCCGCACACACAGACAAACAATACTTCATTGACTTTTGGTTTGCTGTGGAAGCGACACAGTTCTCAATCAGAAATCCTAGTCTGCAGAGAGACACAAAGAAATAAAAGTTGATCTATGCGTGGGGGGATGGGGTCAACAAAATATCTCAGACGCCGGGTATACAGTATGTGTTTACAGAATAGTTGCAGCACCACAAGAACAATTTTACAACAGGTCTTAGATGGTTGCAGACTTTCAGAAGGCAACAAGGAAAAACAAAAACACAAATGGCTAACAAATTAGAACTATAACAAGCAAATATAAATAATGTAAGAAATTTTAAGTCTTTACTGGCAGTCAGAATCTGGATGCTGGGTGATGTTGCTGAAGAAAATCATACATGTGGTATACCTAGTGTTTTCTTGTGTTTGTTTTTTTAGTTGCCTTCTCGCTCTTCTTATCAGTTCTTCTTCGATAGCGACAAGTTGTCTGCGTCGTTGGGGGCCCATTTTGCGGGGTTAGCGTCTTCAAAACCCGACGGTGGTCACATCGAGTCTGCATATGCAGGGTAGCAGTCTACAATATCCAGGAGGTGCTCTGCATCGTCTAAGTTTGCATATGCAGGGTAGCAGTTTAAAGGCACTTTGGGGTGTTATACAGTTGCAGCTAGGTTTGTGCTCAGATTCACGATTCCTGTTATGCTTCGTCGCATTGCAAACAATGTAGCGGTAGTTGTGCTGTTTGATTTTGCCTTGGCGGACGTTTATTTTAAGTAGCGTCTTTACTTGGATAGTGATTTTTTCAAAGGAAATCAACGAAGGCATTTAGCCTGCAAACCAACGTGCAATCCGCTTTATCTCAGATCCCCAACGCGTCACATAGATATGCCAACGCATTTATCACGGATTTGGAATTAATAGTGCTGGATATAATGGCGTCTTGACATGCTCCAAAACTAAACGAACCTCCGGAAGCTTGCCAGGAATAAATCTGGAATGAAAATCGCAAATTGATTAGAGAAATTAGACGTAGACAGTGAACATTTTTTGGACATGTTATGAGAAGAAATGAATTTGGGGAAACTTGGTGAACAACTGTGCAAGATCGTGGGAACAGACCAAGGGAAAAAACCCAGAGGAAAAAAACCTGGATGGCTTGGCCACATGGCAGGGGAGAACACCGACGATCATCGACCCGGTGACCGAGTGAAAGGGCCCTCCTAACCGCCCACGCTTTTCCCGGGATGGACATGATAGATTGATTGAATCAGAAACACAACCACCTTTATAAGATTGCAATACAGAGTTACATAATTCAGAAGGTATGGTATATCTCCAGTATCATATAATGTGTTCAGCAGTCTGGTGATTTATCTATTCCATTTTCTTCTAAAGCTTTAATCATTTCTGTTGTGATGTTATTTGCACCGGGGGCTTTGCCAGCTTTCATATGCTTAAGAACATTTTGAATCTCCATCTTCAAAATTGGCGGTCCTTCATTATTAAATCTAAATATCATACTTTCCTCTCTGTTATTATCGTAAAAATTTTTTTCAATAATCTGCCCCATAGGCTACATGTAGCCTTTTTGATCTTTTTCTGTTATGATTTTGCCATTCTTTAGTTTTAGACAGCCAGCTGATGTACTTGTTAATTTATTAGTAAGATCCTGAATTCTTTTGTGCACTAATTTGGTATTTTGACTGTTGTGTTGTTTTTCAATTTCTAAGCACTTTCCTCAAGCCATGCTTCTTTTGCCTCCTTACATAATTTTCTGACTTTTCTGTGAATTTCTTCATATTTGGCAGAATTATTTTTGTTGAGTCTTCTTGTTTGAATTAGGTGTAAAATTTCTTCAGTCATCAATTTCTTACGACCCATCTTCTTTTTTTGGAATAGTTGTTTCTGCAGCCAAACTGATTGAATTCTTCAACATTTCCCATTGATCACCCACATAATGGAATAGGATCTCTAGATCAGACAATATATCAAATCTGTTCTGTACTTCTATGTTGAATTGTTTTGTATTTCCTTGTCATTACTCAATGTACCCAATCCTATTTAGTGTTTTCCTGTTATATACTTGACTTTCTTCAACTTTATCCTCAATGTTCCTGTAAGTAATCTGTGGTCACTATAACAATCAGCACTGGGAACTGTTTTTGCTAAAGTTAACGCATTTCTAAATCTTCTGCTAATCAGAATGTAGTCAATCTGGTTTCTACTCCTGCTATCAGGACTCCTCCATGTCCATAATCTTCTAGGGTGTTGCTTAAACCAGGTGTTTCCTACAATCATTTCCTGTTCTTTTTCCCACTCTACGAGTCTGTATCCTCTTTCATTTCTCTCTCCTAAACCATAGTTTCCTACTGTGTATCTATCACCTACTGTGTACTTATTCTAGATATACTAGTATCTATTTCATTGGCAGTGTGGATTATAGGCAAGGGACATTCTAGATATACTAGTATCTATTTCATTGGCAGTGTGGGTTATAGGCAAGGGACATTCTAGATATACTAGTATCTATTTAATTGGCAGTGTGGATTATAGGCAAGGAACATTCTAGATATACTAGTATCTATTTCATTGGAAGTGTGGGTTATAGGCAAGGGACATTCTAGATATACTAGTATCTATTTAATTGGCAGTGTGGGTTATAGGCAAGGGACAATTTAGTATCTATTTCATTAGCAGTGTGGGTTATAGGCAAGGGACATTCTAGATATACTAGTATCTATTTCATTGGCAGTCTGGGTTATAGGCAAGGGACAATTTAGTATCTATTTCATTAGCAGTGTGGGTTATAGGCAAGGGACATTCTAGATACACTAGTATCTATTTAATTGGCAGTGTGGATTATAGGCAAGGAACATTCTAGATATACTAGTATCTATTTAATTGGCAGTGTGGGTTCATAGGCAAGGGACATTCTAGATATACTAGTATCTATTTAATTGGCAGTGTGGATTATAGGCAAGGAACATTCTAGATATACTAGTATCTATTTCATTGGAAGTGTGGGTTATAGGCAAGGGGACATTCTAGATATACTAGTATCTATTTAATTGGCCGTGTGGTTATAGGCAAGGGACAATTTAGTATCTATTTCATTGGCAGTGTGGGTTATAGGCAAGGGACAATTTAGTATCTATTTCATTGGCAGTGTGGATTATAGGCAAGGGACATTCTAGATATACTAGTATCTATTTCATTGGCAGTGTGGGTTATAGGCAAGGGACATTCTATATATACTAGTATCTATTTAATTGGCAGTGTGGGTTATAGGCAAGGGACAATTTAGTATCTATTTCATTGGCAGTGTGGGTTATAGGCAAGGGACAATTTAGTATCTATTTCATTGGCAGTGTGGGTTATAGGCAAGGGACATTCTAGATACACTAGTATCTATTTCATTGGCAGTGTGGGTTATAGGCAAGCGACATTATAGATATACTAGTATCTATTTCATTGGAAGTGTGGGTTATAGGCAAGGGACATTCTAGATATACTAGTATCTATTTAATTGGCAGTGTGGGTTATAGGCAAGGGACAATTTAGTATCTATTTCATTGGCAGTGTGGGTTATAGGCAAGGGACAATTTAGTATCTATTTAATTAGCAGTGTGGGTTATAGGCAAGGGACATTCTAGATATACTAGTATCTATTTCATTGGCAGTGTGGGTTATAGGCAAGGGACAATTTAGTATCTATTTCATTGGCAGTGTGGGTTATAGGCAAGGGACATTCTAGACACACTAGTATCTATTTCATTGGCAGTGTGGGTTATAGGCAAGGGACATTATAGATATACTATCTATTTCATTGGCAGTGTGGGTTATAGGCAAGGGACATTCTAGATACACTAGTATCTATTTCATTGGCAGTGTGGGTTATAGGCAAGGGACATTCTAGGTATACTAGTATCTATTTCATTGGCAGTGTGGGTTATAGGCAAGGGACATTCTAGATATACTTCTTCTTCTTCTTCTTCTTCTGCGTTCATCCGGAGGTTTTTTTTTCCGGATGTGATTGCGTTGTGCCTGTTTACAGCAGAACCGCGTTCTTGCGCCGTTAGGCCGACACATCCGACTTCTGCGGGCATTTGTTGACCGGGTTAACCTTCCCGGATTCTAGACATACAAGTATCTATTTCATTGGCAGTGTGGGTTATAGGCAAGGGACATTCTAGGTATACTAGTATCTATTTCATTGGCAGTGTGGGTTATAGGCAAGGGACATTCTAGATATACTAGTATCTATTTCATTGGCAGTGTGAGTTATAGGCAAGGGACATTCTAGATATACTAGTACATATTTCATTGGCAGTGTGGGTTATAAGCAAGGGACATTCTAGATATACTAGTATCTATTTCAATGGCAGTGTGGGTTATAGGCAAGGGACATTCTAGATATACTAGTATCTATTTCATTGGCAGTGTGGGTTATAGGCAAGGGACATTCTAGGTATACTATTGTCAAGTTTTCTCAATGTGTGTCGTGTTCAGAGCCAGCATCTGTTCACCTCTAGATGGAACCTGCAGTGTTCAGAGCCAGCATCTGTTCACCTCTAGATGGAACCTGCAAGTCTGCTCGCTGTAAACACATTATGTCCACCCCTCTCTGTCCGTGCTGATCTTTTCTTCAGAGCCACTTTGTCATCTTCTGGGATGGCCTAATATTCCCAATGTGTGAATGCTTTCATATGGGGTGAAGGGGGGAACTCAGTGAACAGGGATATATTTACATTGCCAGATAATGTTGTAGAGAGAAGTATCACTACTAAAGGCATGTCATGTGAAATAACCACTGACATGTGCCAAGTGTATCGACAGTGTCAAACTTGTGTCACTGATGAGATGAGTCAATGGCAGGGTGTTTTCTCAACACCAGCACATTAACTGGGCCAGTGACAGCAGGTATGTCATGTCAGCTTGGCTGATGGTATACAGTTGAATCAGGGCAGTCATGGCAGCTTGGCTGATGGTATACAGTTGAATCAGGGCAGTCATGGCAGCTTGGCTGATGGTATACAGTTGAATAAGGGCAGTCATGGCAGCATGGCTGATGGTATCAGTTGAATCAGGAGAGTCATGGCAGCTTTGCTGATAGTATCAGTTGAATCAGGGCAGTCATGGCAGCTTGGATGATAGTATCAGTTGAATCAGGGCAGTCATGGCAGCATGGCTGATAGTATCAGTTGAATCAGGAGAGTCATGTCAGCTTGGCTGATAGCCACAGTTGAATCAGGGCAGTCATGGCAGCTTGGCTGATAGTATCAGTTGAATCAGAGCAGTCATGGCAGCTTGGATGATAGTATCAGTTGAATCAGGGTAGTCATGTCAGCTTGGCACAGTTGAATCAGGGTAGTCATGTCAGCTTGGCTGATGGTATAAGTTGAATCAGGGCAGTCATGGCAGCTTGGATGATAGTATCAGTTGAATCAGGGAAGTCATGGCAGCTTGGATGATAGTATCAGTTGAATCAGGGCAGTCATGGCAGCTTGGATGATAGTACCAGTTGAATCAGGGAAGTCATGGCAGCTTGGATGATAGTATCAGTTGAATCAGGGAAGTCATGGCAGCTTGGATGATAGTATCAGTTGAATCAGGGAAGTCATGGCAGCATGGATGATAGTATCAGTTGAATCAGGAGAGTCATGGCAGCTTGGATGATAGTATCAGTTGAATCAGGGAAGTCATGGCAGCTTGGCTGATGGTATCAGTTGAATCAGGGAAGTCATGGCAGCTTGGATGATAGTATCAGTTGAATCAGGAGAGTCATGGCAGCTTGGCTGATGGTATACAGTTGAATCAGGGAAGTCATGGCAGCTTGGCTGATGGTATACAGTTGAATCAGGGCAGTCATGGCAGCTTGGCTGATGGTATACAGTTGAATCAGGGCAGTCATGGCAGCTTGGCTGATGGTATACAGTTGAATCAGGGCAGTCATGGCAGCTTGGATGATAGTATCAGTTGAATCAGGGCAGTCATGGCAGCTTGGCTGATGGTATCAGTTGAATCAGGGAAGTCATGACAGCTTGGCTGATGGTATACAGTTGAATCAGGGCAGTCATGGCAGCTTGGATGATAGTATCAGTTGAATCAGGGCAGTCATGGCAGCTTGGCTGATGGTATCAGTTGAATCAGGGAAGTCATGGCAGCTTGGATGATAGTATCAGTTGAATCAGGGAAGTCATGGCAGCTTGGCTGATGGTATCAGTTGAATCAGTGCAGTCATGGCAGCTTGGATGATAGTATCAGTTGAATCAGGGAAGTCATGGCAGCTTGGCTGATGGTATCAGTTGAATCAGGGAAGTCATGGCAGCTTGGATGATAGTATCAGTTGAATCAGGGAAGTCATGGCAGCATGGATGATAGTATCAGTTGAATCAGGGAAGTCATGGCAGCATGGATGATAGTATCAGTTGAATCAGGGAAGTCATGGCAGCTTGGCTGATGGTATCAGTTGAATCAGGGAAGTCATGGCAGCTTGGATGATAGTATCAGTTGAATCAGGAGAGTCATGGCAGCTTGGCTGATGGTATACAGTTGAATCAGGACAGTCATGGCAGCTTGGCTGATGGTATACAGTTGAATCAGGGCAGTCATGGCAGCTTGGCTGATGGTATACAGTTGAATCAGGGCAGTCATGGCAGCTTGGATGATAGTATCAGTTGAATCAGGGCAGTCATGGCAGCTTGGATGATAGTATCAGTTGAATCAGGGCAGTCATGGCAGCTTGGCTGATGGTATCAGTTGAATCAGGGAAGTCATGACAGCATGGCTGATGGTATACAGTTGAATCAGGGAAGTCATGACAGCTTGGCTGATGGTATACAGTTGAATCAGGGCAGTCATGGCAGCTTGGCTGATGGTATACAGTTGAATCAGGACAGTCATGGCTGATGACTTATGGTATTCATTTTAAGCTCGGAAGGTATCGGGTTCAATCCCAGCATAGGGCTGTGAATTTCCCCAAGAATCACTGGTATCTAATGATGTCACTTGCTCCCCTGATCTCCTGGGTAGTCAGGTCAGATACCTAGCCTTCTCACATTAAGACCAAATAAAACAGGAGGTTCCATGTGCTGCTGCTGTCCTGGGACTGGACGTTCCATGTGCTGCTGCTGTCCTGGGACAAAATGCTAGGAAAGAAAACCTACCCCGGGATATGTGATCGCCTAATGCGACACAAGAAAGTAGTGTCACCAATACCGGCCAGTCGTAGAATTTGGAAGCAGAGAGCATTAGTTGTTTTTATTTAAAAGTTCAAAACCCGATTTGTTTCGGCCCCATAAACTCTACCTCAACTTTCGTTGTTCAGTAGCTTTCTTTCGGGTCGAGATAGGTTGAAAGTAATCTAGATGTCAATTCAAGCTGTCAGGGAACAATAGATGCCACATAGTTTATAGGTACAATCGAGGTCAGAACTAACTGAGGCTGTCAAGGAACAATAGCAGATACCAAGGCTGGCAGATTTATAATAGTGGGAAAATGCACGTGAACTCAGGACAGAGTGTTAACCTTAAATTCAGACTTGGAGGGCTAGAGGAACTGGCAGGTGATAAGTATACATGCAGATTAGCCAGTCTCCATGCTGTAAGCTGATTGGTAGTCCTTCGTGAAACGCATGGGAAGGCAAAGCCACGTCGTGTAGGACGCGGGCCAGCGCCAGCATAGACAGAATGTATATATACCAAAGAATCCAGTCAATTTGAGGAGAGTGGAACAAGGAGGGATGAGTTCAGAACTTCAACAATGGTGATGTCAATGTCCCAGGCTGTTTAGTGTCCAGGAAGATGAGGAGGTAATAATGAATACAGAAAGATGCCAATATCAAAGTTCCATCTGGATCACCAGGAAAAGAAGATGATCCAAGGATCTGTGGACCATTTATCCCAGGTAGATAGGCCTGGTGGAAGAGTACACATGTTCCGAGGATCACGAAATGGCATGCAAGCCGTTTGTGTAGGACTGCTAGATAAAGGAACCGCTCGCTAGTCGTAATAGATGGCTAAAAGTCGCACATGACATACAATAGCCAGAGAGGAAATGAGGTTGTTGGAAACGCACAGGGCTGACAGTCAAATAGGACGGGAAGGTCAGGCGAATTCCACGACAATATAGTCAACAAACAAACTGTGAAACCCAGAATAACTAGCTGATAACCGGACGACAACTTCCACGTAAGTTGGTGCAAGATTAGATAGAACTAGTTAGAATATTAGTTAGATTATAATAAGGTACCTTAGTTTAGAAAGTTATGGCAAAGTACTGTAAGTAAACTTGTTAAGAAATCACAATCCGACAAATGTCTGGGTCGACTGCAACGTCCTGTAAAGCACCCATATCTAACCGGCTGAACTAGAGTGATTGGGAGTCAAATTAATCGATTAGATGAGCAGAGTGTAGATAAACTATATATATATATATATATATATATATATATATATATATATATATATATATATATATATATATATATTATATATATATATATATATACTAGCTGACCCGGCCCGGCTTCGCCCAAGCCCTGGCGGGGATCTATCTATCTATCTATCTATCTGTCTGTCTGACCCGGCCCGGCTTCGCCCAGCTCCTGGTGGGGAGCATCTCATTTAATTCATATAAGTTGTCATATAAGCTCCCATTCCCATCTGTCTGTCTGTTTGTCTGTCTGTCTGACCCGGCCCGGCTTCGCCCATCCTGGTGGCGAGCATCTCATTTAATTCATATGAGTAGTCATATAAGCTCCCGTTCCCGACTGTCTGTCTGTCTGTCTATCTATGTTCGGCCCATTCCCGTTAAAAATATAGATAGAATAAAAGAATAGATAGATTGATAGTAGAAAATATGATTGGAAGAGATCTATCTTAAGTAAACTTACCAAGATATCACAAACAGCCAATAAATGGTGGGCGGTGGGTTGACTGCAGAGTACTGCAAAGGATATGCAACTAACTTTCTCTCACAAAAAATTACTTTTTTTTTTTGTTGTAAAAACGAAAATCTTTATTTTTAAAGGGTTAAGAATTGGGAACGCAGGCCCATCCTACATTCTGCCCTTCTTCTCTATTTTGTCTCATACATTCTTTCATTCAACATCTCTTATGAAGCAATTCTTTGACAACAAAAGAACAATAAGCATTAAAACGCATGAAAAGTAACTCGTTGAGGCAATGTTTACAATGGGCATCATAAATACCCAACGTGGGTTTAAAGCGAAATACATATGAGAATGTTTACTAAAAAAAATTAAATGTGCTGTTGAAGAGAAATAAAAAGATGAGTTAGAAAATTTTCACTATTTAAATAGACGCATTATTTTTATGAAAACTTTGAAAACACCTTAAAGATTTTATCATTATATATTATAACACATATGCCTGTAAATAACTGTATACAAACATTTTATAAAGCTTTGATAACAATGCAAAAATCTATATATATATAGATATAGCAATGCTATTAAAAGTTATGCCCCTTGAAATAACTTTTCTTAGGTTAAGTCCCCTCGCTATATATAAATGATAATGAAAAATGAAATATTAAATTTTAGTAAGTTAATAGCTGATTGTACACTAACAAACTATAACAGTTGGCTGCACGGGAATGAAAAGAAAACATGTAGAAAATTTCATCTCAATCGGATGGACTGTTATCGAATGCATCAAATAGTATACATCCCTACCCACATACATACATACATCCTCTTTTATAAATATATATATATATATATATATATATATATATATATATATATATATATATATATATATATATATATATATATATATATATATATATATAAGAGAATAGTTGTGTGCGTCTTAATACGTTCGCGAATGGTCCATCTGATTGAGATGAAATTTTCTACACATGTTCTTCTCATTCCCGCCAAGCCAACTGGCATAGTTTGTTAGTTTACAAACAGTTATTTACATAATAAAATTTAATTTTTTGATTACATTATAATTAATATATAGCAAGGGGACTTAACTTAAGAAAGGTTATATCAAGGGACATAACTTTTAGTAGCATGTCTTCTTCTTCTTCTTCTTCTTCTTCAGCATTCCGAGCCATTGAGGTTCTTTGCTGCAAATACAATCTGTCTCCATTCGTCTCTCTGGTGGACCTTCTCTTGCCAGTCGTTGATTCCAAGTGCTTGTAGGTCTGTATGTATATTATCTCTCCACCGCCTTCTTGGTCTACCTCGGGGTCTACGGTCATTTATTTCCTGAGTGTAAGCGAGTTTTGTTTCCCTATTATCTTCCATTCTTTCTATATGCCCCAGCCATTGTAGTCTATTAGCCTTCATGATACCAGTGATTAGCGGGGACTTAAACAAATCATAAATGTCTTTGTTACTTCTTCTTTTCCACTCTCCACTTTGTGTATCCCTAATGGGTCCAAAGATGCGTCTTAAATTTTGTTCTCAAAGGTTTGTAACAAGGCTTCGTCTCCTTTCGTTGTACTCCAGGTTTCAGAGCCATACAGCACAACTGGTCTGATCAGTGTTTTGTATATTGTGATTTTGGTGTTACGAGATAGCGCCTTTGATTTTAGTAGATGTTGTAGTGCATAGTATATCTTATTTCCAGAGTTGATTCTAGTTTGTATTTCTTCCCTTATGATGTTGGAGCAGTTGAAGATTGTACCCAGGTATTTGTATGTTTCCGTTCTTTTAATGGTCATATTATCTATTTGTATGTGGCCAGAGTTTTTAGCCATTCCGTCTCTTGAAATTACCATATATTCTGTCTTATCTTGGTTGATAACCAGCCCCATCTGTTGGGCTTTTTCCTTTAAGTGAGTTTTTAGTAGCATGTAATTTAAATAATTGTTGCATTTTTCTCAAAGTTTTATAAAATGTTTATCTACAGTTATCTACAGGCATATGCGTTATTATATATAATGATAAAATCTTTAAGGCATTTTCAAAGTTTTCATAAAAATAATGCATATTCAAAACAATGTTTTCCCGTAGTGAATTTGAATAACGAAGACACAAACAATAGATTGCACGATTTATTGCCTGGCATATTTCGCTGCATCTTGTCAGGTACATACTGCAGAAATCACACAACTTACGTGAATTAACTAGATAAATCCTTCAAGTTGAAATATACACATATTCGCACAGTAATGTCACTTATCTACCACAGTAATTTTAAGCTGACTAACATGTCTTTCTGTTTGCACAATTCTGGCTTGCGTTTATATTGCTTATTATATTATATATATATATATATATATATATATATATATATATATATATATATATATATATATATATATATATATATATATATATGATTATATTTTTGCACTGCTTGACCTTATGCTGACTGCTTATGATCTATCAACGCAAGCCAGAATTGGTGCAAACAGAAAGACATGTTAGTCAGCTTAAAATTACCATGGTAGATAAGTGACATTACTGTGCGAATATGTGTATATTTCAACTTGAAGGATTTATCTAGTTAATTCACGTAAGTTGTGTGATTTCTGCAGTATGTACCTGACGAGATGCAGCGAAATATGCCAGGAAATAATGCATATATTTAAAATATGTAACAATTTTCTAACTTATCTTTTTATGTTTAGAGAAGTTATCTACAGCCATGTAGGTGATTAAAAATAGTTTTCATGGATTTATTTTAGATACGTTAGAATTTTATTTCTGTACTTTCTTGGGAGAGAAACTTTCGAATTATGCCGCAGTCAACCCAGCATATCTTGGATATCGAAGGATTTGTTTTTCAGTTCGCTTGGCCGGGAGAAGGTCAGTACAAAAGTCGCACATGCATAAAATGTATAATTGTTTTTGTATACTTCTTCTTCTTCTTTCGTTCGCTTGAAATATGTCTATATCTGCAATGTTGTCTCTTGTATGAATTTAACTGTCTTTTTCAGTTCACACAGTGGTCCATAGAGTTTATCTTCCACTGTCGTCTCTCTAGGCCAGAAGGTTTGCCTAGATATGTTATATTTTGGGCAGTCTTGAAGTATGTGCTCTGCTGTCTGCGAGGCCAATCCACATGTGCACATGGCTGATTCATCAATCTTGAATTTTGTGTACATGTGGTTGCGTAAACTATTGTGTCCAGTTCTGAGGCGCAGAATAATGACTTGTTCTGGTCTGTCCATTATGTGGTAGTCATCTTGAGCAGGTTTTGGTGGCTTTCTGACTGATTTGATCATTCTTTTCTTTTGGTGGTATTTAACGGGCACATCAGGCTGTTCTTCTTTGGCTCCTTCCTTAGCCAATTGATCAGCTCTGTCGTTTCCGGGTACTCCACAGTGGGATGGTATCCACTGTATGGTGACCTTATGCTGACTGCTAAGTTCAGAAAGTAGTGTCCTTAGTACTGGCAATTTCCCAGACAGGAGCGCCTCGAGTACTGATTTTGCATCTGTCAGTAGCACCACAGGTTGTGTACCTTTGCTGGTATTTAGTAATTTCTCTGTTGCTATCTTGATTGCCTCAATTTCAGCATCATAGTTATGGCAGTACTTTCCTGTTGGTACTCTGGCTGTGTCCCTAGTATTATTTTGGTATTCTATGTACACTCCCACTCCATTTTGAACAGCATTTTATGCCGACCCATCTGTGTAGACTAGGATCCAGAGGTCCTGTGGGTATTCTTCATCAAGGAAGCTGAGAGTGGCTGTTTTGCGCTGCACACTGTTCTGTTCTTCCTTGTCAAATATTCCTCTCACTTTTGTCTGGATTTGTAATGATAGTCTATGCTCATCTTTCCATGGAGTTCGCTCTGGAATAGTCGTTAGGGGGATATCAACTGTTGGCAGATCGGTGGTTTGTGTAGACTAGGATCCAGAGGTCCTGTGGGTATTCTTTATCAAGGAAGCTGAGAGTGGCTGTTTTGCGCTGCACACTGTTCTGTTCTTCCTTGTCAAATATTCCTCTCACTTTTGTCTGGATTTGTAATGATAGTCTATGCTCATCTTTCCATGGAGTTCGCTCTGGAATAGTTGTTAGGGGGATACCAACTGTGGGCAGATCGGTGGTTTCTCTGCAGAGTCGTTTGGCCTGGTGGATAAAACTACTTCTTTTCAACCGCCCCATAGCTAGGTTTTCAAACCTGTTCTTCATAGGGTGGTCTGGCAAGCTGAGGAACTTTTCTGCTTGTATTAGCGTTTTTGTATCTCTGCGCTCACTCAGTGCTTGTGTCCTCCCCATCTTCTCCATTTCCACTATAGGGGTTGATCTCATCCCTCCTGTGGTGACTCTAAGTGCTGATTTTGCACCTTGTCCAGCTGTTGTAGTGTGGTTTTTGATGCCGAACACCATGCAGTTGACCCATATTCCAGGTGTGGTCGTATGCTCTGTTGATAAACTTTGCTAAGTATTTTCCCACTGGCTCCCCATGTGGTTCCACTTAGCTTTCTCAGGATGGCTATTTTCCTTCTGGCTTTTGCTACTGCTTTGTTGACGTGCTTTCTCCATGTCAGCCTGCCATCAAATGTTACTCCAAGGTATGTTGGTTCTTTATCTTCTCTTAGGGGTGTTCCATTTATCTGGATGATCCCTGCCTTTTGTTTTGAAGAGAGGGTAGAGTGGTGCTGCACTTGTCAGTGTTTATGCTGACACACCATCTATTTGTCCATGCAGCAAATGTATCTACAGCTCTTTGTAGCAATTTGGTGGCCACTGATGCATGTTCATTTGTGCTCCATAAAACCAGGTCATCGGCGTACATTGCCTCTTTAATTCCATGCAGTAGATTAGCAACGAGATCATTGATGAAGATTAGAAAAAGTGTGGGGGACAAGACTCTGCCCTGGGGAACACCGTGACACAGTAGTACTTTCTTGCACTTGAGTCCGTCTATCTGTACTCAGGCTCTTCTGTTGTGCAAGTATGCTTTCACCCATTTGTACATTCTTCCATTGACTTTGCAGTTTCTCAGTTTCTTCATCAGACCTTCTTTCCAGACTTTGTCAAAGGCTTTCTTCAGATCTATCCATGCCGCAAGCACCAGCTTCTTCTCTTGGAATGCATCCTCAATTTCTTGAGAGAGGTAGGTTGTCTGATCTTCCGTAGAGTAGCACTGCCTAAAGCCAGCCTGCTGTGGCACAAGGATGTTTTTACTTTCAATGTACCACTGCAGTCTGTGATTGATGATGCGCTCCAGTGTTTTGCAGAGACAGCTGGTGAGGCTAATTGGTCTGTAGCTAGAGGCAATGGAACCATCTTTCCCTGATTTTAGGAGGGGTATCATGATTGCTTCTCTCCAGGCTTGTGGAACACTGCCTAAGGTCCAGCTGTTATTGAAGATCTGCAACAGCTTTGCTTTGGCCTCTGTTCCTAGGTTCCTGATCATTTCATTGGAGATACCATCAGCTCCTGGTGACTTTCTCATTTTCAGTTTTGATATGGCTAGCTCCAGTTCGCTAATTGTGATGGGTGCCTCCAGAACCTCACGTACTATTTCCTTCTGTCCTGTATGTTGTCGTTTCTCTCAAATCTCTTGTTGTTTCTCTGGACTAATTTTGATATTGTTATCTTGTGCGAATGAGTCCGCAAAATGGTCAGCTGCTTGCTTTCTTGTTAAGATGTTTCCATCTTTAAGTAGTGCAATTTTTGAGTTTCTCCCTGTGCCCTCATCGTTAAGTTGTTTTATTAGCTTCCACAATTTCCTTGTGTCTTTTTCAAAGTTCAGAGACTCCGTCTTCTCCTGCCAGCTTTTCCGTCTAGCCTGCAGCTTGGCCCTTTGAAATTTGGCTTTTGCGTGCTGGAATTTATTGTGGTGCTCTTGGCTGGGTGTGGCCTCTGCTTGCTTTCTACACACTTCCACATCGTTATGCAACTGTTCCAGTTCACTACTCCAGTAGGGTTTATATTGTTTACGGGCTCCTCTTGGTACTGTTTCTCGCGCTGCCTGTAGTATGCATTTCCCAAACTCTTCAACTACTTTATTTATGTCTTTCTCAGTGTTCAGGTCTCTAACCAGTATGCTGGTGCGATGCTTGTACATTGCCCAGTCTGCTTTCTTGTAGTTCCACCTCGAGAGGGTGCTGCTTTCACTTACAAGCTCATTTTCTACGGTTAGAAAGACTGGCCGATGGTCACTGCCACCAAGTTGTTTCCCAACAATTCGTGTAATGTTCCACTCCAGGTCTGGTGAATGAAAAGCCAGGTCAGGTGTAGTTGTAGTGTGCCATGATCTCGAGTAGAAAGTATGTGGGTCGGACGGCTTGTTAATCAAGATGAATCTATTCTCATCCTGCCAGTCTTCCAGTCTCTCTCCTCTCTGGTCCATGTGATCATAGCCCCAGCTCTGCGAGTGGCTGTTGAAATCGCCACACACAATCATTTTTTCTTTTAATGGTAGTGTGTCCAGTGCCTGTGGGCGGTCACTTGGACAGTAGTAATTGATCAGATGTAGGTCTGTATTACCTGTCTTAAGTTTAAGTGTCTGATACTCAGCCCCTTCCATGTAGACTTCGATTTGGGAAGCAATGATGTTATTTTTTACAAGGGTCAGTATCCCACCTTTTCGCCTGTCCTTTCGGTCAGATCGGTAACACTGGTAGCCTCTGATTTTGAAGGCTATATTTTCGTTGAGGTGAGTTTCTTGCAGGCAACATATGCTTACTTTTTCTTGGTCCAAGATGTTTTCTAATTCTATTTTTTTGTTGCTGACTCCCTCCGCATTCCAGTGCATTATTTTAAGTCTTTGTTTAGTATGGCCAGTCGTCCTATTCTCATGTCCCCTGGCTCCACAGGACATCTGAGAAGGACCTCCAGTAGTTGTGGTTGGACCCTTTCGAGACATAGGGCCCGGCACTGCACCTGCCTGGGGGTCCAAAGCAGGGCGAGCACCATAACATTTAGCAGTAGTCGACATATTCCATTTTGCGTGATTGCGTGGCATCCTGATTTCTGTGGTGCGCCTCCTGGCTGGTTGCCTCCGTCTTCAGCACCTTTCTTTGCTAGAGCAGACTGTGGTCTCACTCGAGTGTAGATGTGTACGCGCGCACACACGTGTCTGTGCATGCATGTACGTGCATACACATCTAGAGCATACTGGTTATTTTTCGGCGCCAGAAACTCGCCGTCGCCCCTTCTCCTGTTAGTTAAAACAGTTCCGCCACGTGAAGGCCAGGAGTTGGACTTTTGCTGCAGAGGTTATGTATTCACGAGCCATTGGGGTATTTAAGCAATGTTGGGCGCTCACCCCAACACTGCGCCCCGGCTACATACAGCAACATTTGGAACTGTTTTTGTATACAATTAACGTGTGCGATCAACATCAGGTTTTCCCAACATTTCATTCAATGTTGTGGGTGTGAAAGACAACACATGGTGTGTGGAAGGACATTCTTAAGTTAATTTTTTTTTTGGTCATACTTTATGCATACTATATAAATATGTCATTTAATGTTCAAACGCCCTTTTAAACAGACCTACACAAATACCATACATGCTGTTAAAATAGACTGTTAAAATACTAAAATACTTTTTTTTTTAAACGTTTATATATTTAAAAAAAAAGGTGCAACAATAGTTGGCCGCGTGTGCGGGCAACATCAGGTTTTCCAACATTTCATTCAATGTTGTGGGTGTGAAAGAGAAGACAGACAGACAGACAGACAGACAGACAGACAGACAGACAGACAGACCCCAGCCAGGGACTGGACGAAGCCGGGCCGGGTCAGCTAGTATATACAGACTAAGCAATTAGACGTACACAATTAATGCGATTTATGCGGGTGCAACACAGCATGTAAATATGAAACAAAGGGCTACTGCAAGAATATAAACACAATTGAAACTAGCAGACGGGCATGTACCTGAGAAGCGGCCACTGGGTCAACCCAAACAATGAGACCAGGTGACAATCCCTGGCCAGGAATGAAGCTGTATGGAATGGAATGCGTGGCCTTTGTTCGCTAGACAGAGGTGAAGCGGGGTCGCGTTTCTGTTAGTGTGTAGTTAAGCCGGCCTGGCGAGGTACGGGCAGTGGGTTCAAATCTACAGGAAAGTCCGGATAAATGGTTAAATACGTTTAAGGTTTAGTATGACAGAAGATGGCGTACTGGGAAATAGGAAATAATAGTGGCAATTAAATATAGGTAGGCGTACTGGGAAATAGGAAATAATAGTGGCAATTAAATATAGGTAGACTATAAGTTACTGTGGTTACAGTGCTGATGTTAATTTATGTTGTTATTAATAATGGCTTATGCAGTAACAATGGGGTTACATGATAACAATGAGGATACACAATGACAAGGCTTAATACTAGTATAGAGAAGGAAACGATAAATGCTAGGGACTCTGTAGGCAGGGAAAGACTAAAGTTTATCTTGATATAACACTCACGGGTATTGTTTTTTATCACATTTAAGGCATTGCCTGGGTAAATTGGAGATACCCAAATAAACAGATACCCGCTGAGCAAGTTGGATGGCAGCGACTTGCCTCCCTGGGTTATCAATGGGTTATATATAGACAAAATTAAATAAAAGGACTACTTGTGAGCCTACTGAATGGTCACTACGAAATAGACGACGGCCGCTGTAATTCCTAGCTTCAGTCCTTTGCTTCATGCGGTTAGTAGGTAGTCATAGGTAGCATTTCCCTAACATCTGGTTGCATAGCCTACTATATTATCTATCTCTCCCTTGTGAGGTCATGCATTATTGTACTGTTCTGCATTAGTTATACATTATGTGTCTGTGACGGATGAAATGATCACCTTACTTATTATGTTGGAGACTGTCACTCTGTTACTGTTCAGAAGGAAATAAATATATGGATTATGTGGTTGATTCGGGATTTGAAATTTAAATATTGAGCACAACCCACTACTGGCAACGCCGATCGCATTCTGGTATGAACCTAAGGCCTATCCACGTCAATATGGAAGCACTATACTCGAGTTTCGCCCTCGTTTGAGCTCGTCAGTAGTGCATATCCCTGACCGGATCCGGAAACAGTCCCGGATCACGTGTGTGAAGCGGGTGTGTAACCACGCGGCACACACTGGACACACCAAATTATCACAACAGAACATCACAACGCTACCCATCGTAGGCTATGCTCAAGATTGCCCAATCGCCGCGACCGACGTCCGTCAATCGATGGGACCCGAACGATCAGGACTTCTCACTGGCAAGGAACACCAGGCCTCCTAAATCCAGTGAGCAATAATCAATTGATTATGTGGTTGTTTCGGGATTTGAAATTTAAATATTGAGCACAACCCACTACTGGCAACGCCGATCAGCATTCTGGTATGAACCTAAGGCCTATCCACGTCAATATGGAAGCACTATACTCGAGTTTCGCCCTCATTTGAGCTCGTCAGTAGTGCATATCCCTGACCGGATCCGGAAACAGTCCCGGATCACGCGTGTGAAGCGGGTGTGTAACCATGTGGCACACACTGGACACTGATCCGGGACTGTTTCCGGATCCGGTCAGGGATATGCACTACTGATGAGCTCAAACGTGGGCGAAACTCGAGTATAGTGCTTCCATATTGACGTGGATAGGCCTTAGGTTCATACCAGAATGTGATCGGCATTGCCAGTAGTGGGTTGTGCTCAATATTTAAATAAATATATGTTTGAGTTGCATTTCATTTCGACTTGTCAGTCTGAGGTTGTGTAGGTTAGAGTAGTTTAGAGACCTAGAGTTTAGAGTCATGTTCTGCCATCTCATTCGATCACCAGAGTCATGGATCAGCTCCGTGTTCCTGTCTCAACCATGCCATGTGGCCATCCCATCCAGGTATTTACTTCTTGATCTTCCCCTTGGTCTCTTCCCTTCGATCTTGCCAGTCATCACCAAGTTCTCCAAGTCATTTCTTCTCATAACATGCCCAAAAAATTGTGACTGTCTACGTCTAATGACTCTAATCCAGGGGTGGCCAGCCTTTTTAGCAGGCGGGTCAAATTTCAGAAATAATATTTCCTGTCGGGCCACGCACCTATTTTTATTTTTTTTTGCGGGGGGGGGGGGGGGGGGGGGGGGGGGGGGGGGTGGGGGGGTTGTTTCTTAATTAAAGCAAACAAGCAAGTGTGCAACAGCTTCGACCACATCGTTGCTTCCCAGGAGGTGAGATTGTGGTCAAACGCTTGCCTGGTTTAATGTAAAAAAATAAAAAAAATAAAAAAGAAATATGTATATTTATTTATTTTTTTGAAGAAAATAAAACATAACTGAGAATTAAACATATTTATTAGACAATTTAAAAATATTAATTAATTGATCTTTCTCTTGTAGACGAGTATTAAAGTCATTTAGGTGGCTAGATATATCGACCAGAAATGCAAAGTCGCAAACCCACTCTTTGTCTTCAAACTCTGTGATAAATTTTGACTTGCTTGCAAAGAATGATAGTATTTCTTGCTGCAAATCAAACACTCTTTACAACAATTTGGCACGGGTCAGCCATCTTACTTCTGCATAAAATGTAACGTCATTATAATCTGAGTCCAAAGACTTTAGAAATTCTTGAAACTGACGGTGATTCAACCCGTTTGACTTAATTAAGATCACTATTTTGAAGACCTTTCATGTTATGGTCCATTTTGAGGGACTTCGAACATAAATTCTCCCGATGAATAATGCAATGAAAATTTAGCATTGAAGCATTACCGACTTTGGAGGACTCATTTCAATCAATTTAACTAAACCTTCGTGTTTCCCAACGATTGCTGGAGCACCATCCGTTGTTAAGCCAGATAAGTTGTGAAGTTGTAATGAAAAGTGATTCAATGTCGATGTAACTACCTCTAACAAATCTCGTGACTTAGTAGTGTCCTTAAGTGGATACATTGCCGCTAATTCTTCTGTCTTTTTAAAATGGACATCAACACCCCTGATAAAAATTGCCCGTTGGGCAGGATCTGCCATATCTGTGCTTTCATCTAATACTAGAGCATAAAATATAAACTCGTCTGCTCGACTGTTCAAATTATCTTCAATATGTTTTCCAATGTCGTCCACATACCTAGTAATAGTCTGTCGAGACAGACTTATTTTTGAGAAATCATTCTTCTTTTCTGGACACAGAATTTCATCGACGCTCTCCAAACATTCCTTAACCATTTCACCATCTGAATATGGCTTCGATTTGTTTGTGCTAGTATCATGGCTACTGCATAAATAGCTTTTACATAGCATGCTGACTCTGAACCCGCTCTAATAAATATCTTTTGTTGTGCATAAATTTATTTAAAAGTCATTTACCTGGTCTTGTCGAAATTGCCCTTTGTACTTATCAAACGTATTTGCATGTTTAGTCTCGTAATGCCGTTTGATTCAAATTTCTCTTAGCTATAATTTAAAAATATGTGATATGAACGACTCATGATGTAATGTTCTTTTGGTGGTAGGCACAATAACGTTAACATTTATGTTCAATTTACCCAGCTCCGCGGGCCGCAACATGACTCCTGGCGGGCCGCATGCGGCTCGCGAGCCTCGTGTTGGCCACCCCTGCTCTAATCAGTTTATGATCTTCATTTGTTTCTTGAAGGACTTGTTCATTGGTTTTTCTGTCTGTCCATGGTACTCCTTACATCTTCCTCAGAAACCAAATTTCCACAGCCATCAGATGATTTTCAGCTTGCCTGCTCATTGTCCACTCTTCACATCCATACAAAAGTATAGGTTCCATGTAGCACTTCAACACTCTTTTTCTCGTTTCAATTGATATCTTTTTATTGGTCAGTATGTATTCCATCTTGCAAAAGGCTACCTTCACAATGGCAATTCTTGTTCTAATCTCTTCAAGGCATCTCCCATCAGATATTATGATTGTTCCGAGATAACTGTATTGGTTCACTTGCTTAAGAATATGCCCATTTACTTGTATATCACATTGTGGTATTTCCTTTTTCCCAGTTATGATCATAATCTGTGTCTTCTTACTATTCAGTTCTAACCCTAGTTGTTCACTGTGTGCAACAACGGCATCTACTAAATGTTGCAGGTCCTGCTCGTTGTCTGCTATCAAGACTATCATCTGAATATCTAATGTTATTGATGTATCGTCCCCCAATGTTGATTCCTTCCATATCTTCTATATTTCTGAAAATATTTTCAACTTACAGGGAAAAAAGATTACACATCCCTGTCTCACACCTGTTCTAATAGACTGATATTGACCTACATGGTTCTCAATTCTGATGGCAGATTGTTGTTTCCAATATATGTTTTAGTTTTTACAAGTCTAAGATCTTTTCCATCAATTTGTAGATCTTCAAGCATCCTTATCATGTCGACATGTCTCACTTTATTGAAAGCCTTAGTTTGTGTTGTCATTAAAGCAAAGATATCGAATAGATTAGATCTTTGTTTACTTATTTCTGAAAATATTTTCACTTTACAGGGAAAAAAAGATCTGAATACATTACACATCCCTGTCTCACACCTGTTCTAAAATAGACTGATATTGACCTACATGGTTCTCAATTCTGATGGCAGATTGTTTTTCCAATATATGTTTTAGTTTTTACAAGTCTAAGATCTTTTCCATCAATTTGTAGATCTTCAAGCATCCTTACCTTATCATGTCGACATGTCTCACTTTATTGAAAGCCTTAGTTTGAGTTGTCATTAAAGCAAAGATATCGAATAGATTAGATCTTTGTTTACTTCAATAGAATGTTCAATTATTATTCTCAGTATAAACACAGCATTTACTGTACCCGTGCCTTCTACAAACCCACATTGTTCTTCTCCTATTTCGGGTTGTATTTTCTTCCTAAACAAAAACACTTTGCTCATAATTCATAATTCTCAGCAAAATCTTCGTAATGTGGCTCATTATTTTACTAATTGTTCTATGTTGATCGCATTCCATGGCTCCTGATTTCTTCAGGATTGCAATAAATATAGAATTACATAATTCAGGAGGTATATCTCCAGATGTTTTATCTGTCTGCAGAGATGGTATCGCATCGCTGAAGCCAGGATGAAATTCCCTGCGATCCGAGAAAAACTTGGGCCACCACCGTCGTACACACACTCACATTACAGTTTACAGGACAACAGGAGGTTGATGTACTCATACAGACAAGTTTCTAGAATGTGTCCAGGATCAAAAAATAAAACTTCACGGAGAAATAAATGGTGCATTACTTAAAGTGTTGAAAAATACATTGAGAAAGTTCTAGTAAATCCAAAGGATTACCCAGCCGATGTTAAAAGGCAGTCTGTGTCCCTGGCAACCACATCTTTTCCGTTGTATTTAGCCAGCATGCCAGTAGCTCGTTAACTACCAGATTGAAAAATGTGACAGATTTAGTTTGTATTCTTCAAACTAAAGCATCTCTGTAATTTCAGCTGTGGTTTGTCAAATTGTTGCATTTTTTTAATGATTACAGGTTAATTTTACTTATTATTTCAAATGCATCATGATAAGACCCAGCGGTTTATGGTTGTTGATAAGTTAAAGGTACTTGGATGCTACAAGACATGAGTAAAGCCTAACTGGCAAGTGATATGACACATTTCCAGTACCAGATCGTTTCATCATCATCATCTTCCACTTCTGCCGTCAAGCGCCGTGGGGAGGAATAATTTGCGTTCCAGCGCCCGGTGGGAGCCACTGGATAGTGTCATTCCGTATGGTTGTACAATGTCTTTGATGTCGTCAATCCATTTTCTTCTTGGACGTCCTCGTGGTCTCATCGCAGATGATCTTTGATGTAGGGCCAGTGATGGTAGTTGCTGGTGGCGGTGGTGTTGCATTCTAACCTAACAGTAACAGTTATCAGTTTTCAGTTGGGGTATCTTCATTGCACTCCGGACATGTCCATAGGTGCTCAGATCCTCCCTCCAGCATATGCATCAGCGTCCGGTTGCTAATAGTGCCAGTTCTGTGTTGGTTGACGAGGCGCCTTGTTTTCCCGATGTACCTCTCGCGTCTGGCCGTGCCGATTCTTACTCCCAAGTCTTTCATCCTGGACAGCGATGTGGATTCACTGACTTCAAAATCCTCTGTTAATAACATCGGCACGATCCATGGGCTGGCCATCTACAGGGGGTGCAGAGCCAGCCAGTTTATCAGCTCGTTCATTTCCCTCGATTCCCGCATGTCCCGGGACGAAGATGAAGGTGACTTTACGGATAACAGACTTCCGCAGAGACTGTCTACGTACAGATCCAGCTTCGACCTTCTGAATCATGCTCACTGAATCACTTAGTACACACACGTTGGTATAATGCTGTGATTCCAGCCATATGAAAGCATGTGTAACTGCCATCACCTCCATCGTCATGCTGCTCGTGGTCATTGAGTGGGCACCACTGGATTCTTTAACGGTTCGGCTCGCTGAACGGGCTGTAAACGCCCACGCACTTCTCTGCTGCTTTACAGCAAATCCATCTGTATAGATAAGCACTTCGGGGCTATCTGAATGTTCATAGATGAGCGCGTTAACCTCTGCATTGACAGCGGCAGGGTTCTGCTCTCTGCACCGTCTGTCGAGTGTGATAATGCAGGAGAAAGTGCACTTAAAAGCTGGAGGGATCGGCACCCATTCCTTGCCGGGGTTGATACTGGTAAGACGGCAGACCTGTCTGACGACATCTTCCGCCCGACCCATCCATGATTTGCCCCTCTTTAGCCTGTCACCCTTTTCTCTGAATATAGCGTCATGCAGAGGGTGCTGCTCATCTGCACTTATTTTTTAAGTATGCACGAGCTCTCGAGATCTTGATCCTGTGTTCCATTGTCAGGAAGTCAAGGAGGTATCTCATTGCTACACAGCTGGTCTCTCTCGTGCAGCCCAAAATGATGCGCATGGCTTCGTTGTGTACCTTTTCAATTCTAACCTAACGAAATGGCCAAACCACTTGATCTTCCATCTTTCAATAAATGTGGCACACGGTGTTGATCCCACAGTCTGTCTGATAATAGCATTTCTTACTCGGTCTCGGATTGTTAAGTTGGCAGCTCTCCTCAGGCATCTCATTTCGCAGGTGTCAATTTTGCGAAGGTGTAATTTGGATAAAGTCCAGGTTTGAGATTGGTAGCATAGGGTTGGTGTTTAATTATATAGTCTTTCCTCTTGAGCCTAAGTTGGCGCATAGGGCAGAAGTCATGGCTCTCCGTGTCCGGCGGTTCGCTGCTACCTGTTGTAGATCTTGGATGTTCACTTGGCCGTTGAATGAGCCTTCTCTGATGATGGTTCTACGCAGGATATCACTTGGTCTTCCCCGTTTTCTTTTCCCTACTGGTGACCATATGAGGGCTTGGTAGGGGAGTATTGTCTTGTCCATTCTGAGTACATGGCCGATGTAGTTCCAACGGCGTTTTCTTATAAAATTGGATACAATATCTTGCTTAGTCTCTTGTCTTATTTGCGCATTGGTATTGAAATCTGTCCACTGGATGTTTAGAATTCTTCTAAGACATTTGTTCTCAAAATTGTCTAATTTTCAATTTTTCGAATTCACAAAATTTTGTGAGTAGTACGAGCCGCTATACACAAAAATTTGTGGCTGGTCACGTGATTATTCGGCTGGTCACGTGATGTCTACTTCCTAGTTAATGTTTGTGGAACTATCAGTGTGTTCTCGGTAGTGTAGTTGTTAGCATCTCCGCCTGTCGCGCGGGAGACTGCGGTTCGACTCCCCTCTAGCAATATTTTTTTTTTTTTAAATTTAAAAAAACATTTTAATCAGTCAATCAATGAAAACAATGAAGGTTGGCTGCAATGGATCTCCAACACTGTCTGTCTTTCTGTCAGGCTGATGCTCATCCATCTCTTGATGTTATCTTCCCACTTGTAGTATCGTTGTCTACCTCTTGCTCGCTTGCCCTCAACTTTGCCCTCTAGTATGGTTTTTATAAGAGTATCATGTCTTTTAACAATAACATGGCCGAAATATTTCACTTGCCTCCTCTTTATTTCTTCCGTCAACTCTCTCTCTCTCTCTCTCTCTCTCTCTCTCTCTCTCTCTCTCTCTCTCTCTCTCTCTCTCTCTCTCTCTCTCTCTCTCTCTCTCTCTCTCTCTTTCTCTCGCTTCATTCCTAGTTTTTCTAGAACCTCTGCATTTGATTGTTTTGTTTCCATGAAATACGACATATTCGTCTGTATATCCACATCTCCAGGGCTTCTAAGCGACTTTCTAGTTGCTTGTTTTAGGAACTAAAATATAGAACTGAGAAACTCGAAGCATCTGAAAAAAGTGTTCTCTATGGATCTGCGGAAGCTGCCGGGGGTGCATCCCCCAGGCAACGACGGAGTGATCTATAGTGTGTTTACTTTTTTTTGCCCCAATATAAAATTCAATATCTCAGTAACCAACTGAGGGAAAATGATGAGATTTAGCATATAACCTTATCATTATGTCCACCCAATAAAAAAAAATTTTGTTCTGGAAATTGTACAACAGATTTCAATGTTTGTTTATATGCGGTATATAATTTACGTCTCAGAGATTAAATCCATCATTTTAAAAGTATTACAGCTTCACCAAGACACATCAGCGCTTTTTTTTTAAAATTGTCTCGCGGTTTTCGTTTTGGCACAAACAGCGCGCATTTATATGGGATATTTCAGAGGTGTCTCCGATGTGGGTTCTTTCATGAAACGTGATTATATAAATAAATATATAAATAAATCTTACCGTTAATATAATATTAATAGCTAATATTTGAATGTGTGAATATTGTTCAATGGGATTAAAAGTGAAATTGTGTACACTTCAAAGCATCGCTATGAAGTTGTACACATATTTTTGTCAAGAAGCTGATCGCAGGAAACTGTTTCATACTGTTACAAATCCCGAAAAAAAGAACAGTGCCTGCATTGGGTTTGAGTAAACGGTCATTTCGTCGATGGGTGCAAGAATCTGGAATGAAACCAACACGCGATAAGCAAACGGTAGGTAGAATGGCAATTGTAGACAGCTTTGACAAGGATGTCATCAGGCGAGTTATTATAAACATGATGGATGCCAAAGAAACAGTGACTGTAAGAAAACCTAGGGTTTTGTTGAGAAGAAAAATAACATAGAGCTATCCAAAACAACTTTATGGAGAATTATAAGGACATCGGGCTTCACTTTTAGAATGTACAAGGGAGGTAGAAATATCCTTTGCGAGCAACAGCATTTAGGAGCCATGAGAAGCAGATACCTAAGTGAAATAAGGGAAATGCGCAAAGAAAATTATGACATAGTGTATTTGGATGAGACGTGGATCAATGCACACCATACAAGTGAAAAGGAATGGCAATCAGTGGATGGAAAGATAAAGCGTAATGTGCCCAGTAGTAAAGGACAGCGTTTGGTCATAGCCTATACTGGTTGTACTCATAATGGCTTACTACAGAATGCTGGGCTCGTGTTCGTATCAAAGCATACAGACAATAGGGATTATCATAATGAGATGAATGGTAATGTATTTAGAGATTGGCTCGAGAATACAGTACTTTCATCCCTTGTTAGGCCGTCTTGTCTAATCATGGACAATCCATCATATCACAATGTTGTTGCCAAAGAAGAAAAAATACCTACGGCATCGAGCACAAAGGAAGCAATAAAGATATGGCTCCGAAGGGAAAATATACCATTTCCAGAAACATATTTCAAGCTACAGTTGTTGTCCCTTGTAAAACAGGCGTAAAAAAGCAAGAAATATCAACTCGACAAATTGATAGAAGAGCATGACCATAGGTGCTTGAGACTTCCGCCGTATCATTCTCATTTAAACTCTATAGAACTTGTGTGGGCTAAAATTAAAGGACAGGTGGCAGCTGCCAATATACATTCAAATTGTCTGACGTCAAGATACTAACCCAGTCCGTGCTGTTAAATATTGATAAAAGTTACTGGAAAAAATGTGAGGACCATGTGTTGAAAGAGGAAGAGGACCATTGGAGAAAGGATGGATTGAATTTTATGCAACCGAGAGCAATCATCAACCTACTGGAATCGTCCGACACAGATTAAGGTCTGAGCAGATTGCAGACTTTAATCTACCTACACACTTACTGGGATATTTTGCTCCAACTATTCAGACGAATTGCAGGCCCTAAACATTACAGTATTTACAGCATCGGCATAATGTCAATGTCAACAGTTTGTACTCCAAAGTGATGAATTTGCAATCCAGCAAGCCCTTAGCGATGATAAACAACTGTATTGGAAAAAAAAACAACACATACACACTAAACGCATTGAATACATACCAACAAAAGAGTATTGCGGTGGAAACTGACATATTGTGGCATAACAAGAAACGTGAGAGCAAACACAGTGTCAAATTAGGGGACAACAAACGTGCATACGAATCAATCTATAAACTTCAATGAAAAGAGGACCAACAAACATCTTGGTCGTTAAGAAGAAAGCCCACTACAGAGACACTGACAACTATTTTCATAGTGAAAAACAGGTAATCATGTTCCGTCTCTGAACGGTAAACAGCAGAGTAGACAATCTTTCACGAAGACTCAAAGCGGGTCTGTCACCCATGTGTACGTGTGAACAAACTACACAGACAGCTGAACAGATCCTTAAAAATGAAAACATGATGACTAAATTGCATTATCATTTCTGGTCACTCCATATGCACATTAATGCACAGCTGTTTGGAAGCTTTCACGAGCTCAATATAAAAAGCTAACATGAATACTTGTGTACACATTATTAACCAGCAGCTGAAGAAACAAGAAGGAAGTGAAAAATAAGGTAAGAAATATATTCCTTCTACTTTCCTGTCAATTAAAAAATTATTTACCCCATTTTTTGTTGTTGCGTATCCCAGAACGACCGGCCCCTATACCTTTTTCGAAAAAACCAGCACGACCGTGTTTCGAACCCGGGTATACTGGCTCACAAACCGCGTTCGCAAGCCCTTAGCCACAGAGACCGGATTTACCCCATGCCACTGTAAATTGTGTCTTTACTAATATTACACATTGCACCCCTCTCGGGATTCTACATGGTGAAGTGGTCAAGCCGTCTGACTCAGGCTCCGAAGGTTGTATGTTCGATTCCGGGCCGCGTCCTTCATTTCACGAGTATATTTTTTCGGAGACTCCCGAGGGTCGTCGCTGGAGCTACGGAGTTTGTGCTTTGTGCGACGCTTTCCGCGCTGCGGAAAGAAACTGAGCCATATGGGATAAAAACCCGGTGCAATGCAGCCGACCCTGTCGACTTTTAAGCTACTTCTTTTATTGCACCCACTCCCATACGAATCCGGATACGCCTTGTGTTGTCATGTGAATTGGCGGGGCATTCATTACTGTAAAATTAAGTTTGTTAGCGAGAAATCACTAGTTTTTCAGCAAAACATCAAAGAAATGTCGCCGCTTTCGATGATTTAAGTTGCTTTTGGACCTATCAAAGACATATTCCTTGGGTGGGGGTAAATATAAGACGGCAGGAAAAATTTCATAACGATGCAACAGACAGTTTTCAAAATAATTGATTGTGAATGACGGCATTCTTTTCGGGACAGACTATAGTAGTACTATAGTGTCGGATGAATCCAATAGATGTCTTTGTTTAACGTGAATTTTATTTGCCAAATAAAATATCACTGTACGTACAGTGTATCCTTGTCGACAAATATTGTCTTTGTGAGGTTTGAAGAAAAAAAACTTGCAAAAAAAAAAAAAAAAGACAGACGAGAAGAGAGAATAATAGTCTTCTTCAAATTTTTGTGAATAGCGGCTCGGACTATACACAACATTTTGTGTATAGTTTCTCCCTTAATTTTAATCACTCCAAGATTTTAATTTTTATTCTAACCCGCCTAGCCTGTTATCTATACTGATGTATGGCATAGATGTTATTCAAGTCGAGTGTTTCTTACTGAGAAAATTGAATTGATAATGGGTAAAGTGGCTACGCGTTGACAACTAGATTAGTCAATGTTTATGTTAGCTAGGCATATTTATTACCAGGATATCCTGATTGAATTGAATCAGGCAGATCGTGATTCTGATATGAGCGTAATGCAACAGTCGTGTCGTAGTCAGTTACTGAGTTAGTTCTCAGGTGAATAATTCAGGAGACTAACACTAACAGTAAAACTGTTACAAATTCATAAGGACTTAATTTATTATGGTTTCATAGTTTTTAATGTTCTTAACGACAAAGCTGGGACACTAAATTTCAGAAGTTCTTGAAGTGCTTGAACTTGTTGATTTGGATGTTGTTATTTGTTTTAATTTTTTATATTTACATAGTAAACTAAACTTTGGATAGTAAAGTTACTTTAAAAATTAATAGTTTTTGTCTTCTTTCAATAAAGGTTTAGTTGATTTGTATTGTTGTTAGGAAAGGACATTCTAATTATTATAATTCTAGAGACACCCATGTTGCAGCTGCCATACTATTTTATTTACTATTCTATTAATATTATTATTAATCTAGTCATGGGAACTTATTTATTATTATTATATTTTAAGAAAACATTGTTTTAGTAATATTAGTATTAATGTAGATACATACTTTCTTTAGATAGATACTTGTTAAAGCTCACTGACTTAATGCTGTTGTTGAGTTTTGAGTATGCTGCTGCTGAGGTAGACCATAGAATAAATAGAGTGTTCAAAAGTATGGTTATCAGGTCAAACAGGATTATCAAAGAAAGAAAAGCCACTTTAGTCTAGCAACTAATTCTAGTCAAAATGAGAAGAGGTGCCAGCCAGTATGTTGAACAGCCAAGGCAGAGGCACATAATCAAAGCAGGTAAGCAAAATTTACTTTGTGTTATTGTTTGTTTTGTTGTAATATAAACACTTGTCTGTTGATATGACTCATACTTCCATAGCTCTATACCAAGAAACTGATATGTTGAATATGATGTCTGTGATTACATTCTAAATACATAGCTCTTTCTATCCCAGGCAATTGAAATTTAAAAAATTATTTGGGTCCAGGGATGCTAAAATAATAAATACATGGAACTAAAGGAGTTAAAGACGGCGTGGTATTTTGGTCATGTAAGGGGCAACTGATTAATATTTAGTGAATTCATATTCTCGTCTTCTTTTGTCCTTAATCCTACATTTGGACATAGGCCTTCAATCAAGCCATTTTATCCTTAGCTATTCAGTGCTGTCTCTGTGGCTGAAGGGCTTGCGAACGCGGTTTGTGAGCCCGTATACCCGGGTTCGAAACACGGCGGTGCTGGTTTTTTCGAAAAAGGTATAGAGACCGGTCGTTCAGAAAGCAATGGCAAACTACTGAACGTAACACTTGCCTAGTACATCAACAGCAGCTGAAAATGCTGGTGTTGACTGCAACGTCCCGTAAGGGATACGCAACAACAAAAATTCAGTGCAGCTCTGACCATGACCTCCCCATATTATTCATTTATGTTTCTATTTCTCTTCTCTGTGTGATTTTAGTTCTTACTCTATTTCTTTTGCCCTGTTTATTCCAGACAATGGCATTTCTAGTTATACTACCTTCAGGCTTTCTCAATGTATGTATGTCCTAACAGTGCCAGTCTTTTCTTGGTCTCTTTATTCACTGGTATTTGTCTAGTTTCCTCCATGAGTCCACACTTGTGATTCTGTCATCCCATTGTTGTCCTTTTTTGTGCAGGCACCAGTTATTGGATGTTTGTAGTAGTTTATTTGTAATAATTTTAGTTACTTTCCATGTTTATGACCCATACAGTCACACTGATTTAATGTTAGAATTAAATAATCAAATATTCTAAGTTTGATGCTGAGTTTAATTTCTTTTAGCTTCCACACATTTTCTAGTGCTACAAAAGCTTGTCTTGCCTTTTGCATTCTTATTTTAATATCTTTATCTGTTCCACCATCTTTTTCTACATTGGTACCTAAATTGGAGTATGATTCTACCTCTTAAAGTGAGGTTCCACCAAGGGAGATTGATTTTAAAACCTAATTGTTGTGACCTTCTATCCAGTGTGTTTACTGTATCTTGCATCTGATGTTGTGTGTGAGACAAGAGGGCAGTGTCATCAGCAAAGTCCAGACCATAGAGCTGATTTGTCAGAGAAGTCCACAAAATATCATTTCTGGCAGTGTTTGTTGTTGTAAGAACAGGAGAGGTGACAGAAGACATCCCTGTCTAACAACTGCTCTTGTAGTGGATTCCATCCATCATGTGCCATGCCAATAAGCATGGGCGGTTATGTTTTGCCATCTCACTTGATCACCAGAGTCGTGGATCAGCTCCGTGTTTCTGTCTCAACCATGCCACATGGCCAAGCCATCCAGGTATTTACTTCTTGGTCTTCCCCTTGGTCTCTTCCCTTCAATCTTGCCAGTTCTCACCAAGTTCTCCAATTCATACCTTCTCATAACATGCCCAAAAAATGTTGACTGTCTACGTCTAATGTCTCTAATCAGTTTACGGTCTTCATTTGTTTCTTGTAGGACTTATTCATTGGTTTTTCTGTCCATCCATGGTATTCTTTGCATTTTCCTCAGAAACCACATTTCCACAGCCATCAGATGTTTTTCAGCTTGTCTGCTCATTGTCCACGCTTCACCTCAATATAAAAGTACAGGTTCTATGTAGCACTTCAACACTGTTTTTCTCATTTCAATTGATATCTTTTTATTGGTCAGTATGTTTTTCATCTTGCAAAAAGCTACCTTCGCAGTGGCAATTCTTGTTATGTGGATTCTTGTAGTGGATTGCTGGATAAAACCATGACCTGGGCTGTCAGATTGACCCAACTAAGAGTACAGGAAATTACTTGGGAAGTAAAAGTGGCCGACATGACACTGACTACATCACCCACTAACTGCTGATTAATCTATACAAGTATGGGTCTAGCACCATGTGCCCTGACTGTCTTTGGGGGTGTAAAGGGGTCCTTTACTATGCTTACTGTATATAGGGGTGTAAAGGGGTTCTTTACTGTGCTTACTGTATATGGGGGTGTAAAGGGGTTCTTTATTGTGCTTACTGTATATGGGGATGTAAAGGGGTCCTTTACTGTGCTTACTGTATATGGGGATGTAAAGGGGTCCTTTACTGTGCTTACTGTATATGGGGATGTAAAGGGGTCCTTTACTGTGCTTGCTGTATATGGGGGTGTAAAGGGGTCCTTTACTATTCTTATTGTATATGGGGGTGTGTGTGTACATGTGTGTGTGGGAGTGTATGTGTGTGCATGTGTAAGTATGTGTTCGTGTACGTATGTGTATATGTTTGTGTGTGTATGTGTGCATGCATGCAGTGTATGCAAGGTAGTGTGCATAACTGTGAGCGTTTGTGTAAATGATGTATGAATGTATGCAGAGGTGTGTGTGTGTGTGCGCGCGCATGTGCATGCATGCTTTTATGAATGTATGTGTGTCTGCCTGTCTCATAACATTGTATTATGCATTGTTTATCTTTACAAAATCCATTTAACAATGTTTTTTTTCCCCATGTGAATGTAGCATGCACAACAATTGATGAACGCAAGATGAGTGATTGTAAGGGCCGAATGTAAGATGGGCCTGCGTGCCCAGTTTGTGACCCTTTGAAAATAAAGTTTGTTTGTTTGTTTGTTTGTTTGTTTGTTACTGCATTTCTCTCTTAGAAATATATCATGTGTTGAATATTGTGACCAAGCACTTCATTTTTGTATCTTTTTCTGTATCATGTCCGTTGATTACTCGATGTGTCATACATTTCTAAATAAAACAGTAATTTGGATATACATGGAGTAACTGATGAGAAAATGAATATTTGCTTTTTGTACACGAGCTCAGAAAACAGGCAATGGTTTGGTTACATAGGATCAATATATGGAGATTTTCTGGGGGTTGAGTGAGTTAAAAAAAAACAGCAGATTTGGTCATGTTAGGAAGTAACTAATCAATATATGCAGATTTATTTGGTGTCAAATAGGTTAAGAAAACAGTGATGTGTTTAGATAGAGAGGAACTGACTTATCAACATATGCAGATTTTCTTGGTGTCAAATAAGTTAAGAAAACAGTCAACAGTGTGGTCATGTTAGGAAGTAAATAAACATTGTTTGGGAATCTGCTTGGTTTAGATCAAGTTTAAGGACATGAATAGTAATTTTTCTTCTGCCCATTTTCTCCCATTAGAGCAGAGTCTCTCATCTAACTCAGGTCAAGCCATCCCGTGATTTGGTCTCACTTGCAGCTTCTTTAATATCTTCAACATATTATTTATCTTTCTTGAATTCTCTTCATCTGTTTTAAGGTCTCCCTTTATTTCATTTGCCGGCTCTGTGGTGAAAGGGTTACGGATGCAATTCGTAATCCCGCACACCGCGTTCCAAACACAGCTGGCAGCAGATTGCCTTGCTTTGGTTTTTATAAAATGGTATGAGTGCTGATGATTCAGAATTCAATGGCAAACTACTGAACATAAACTTGCCAAGAAATCACAAACAGCCTAAAAATGCTGGAGTTGACTGTGATGTCCTGTAAAGGATACACAAATAACTTATTTCATTTGTCCTGTGTGTTCTAGAAGAAGTGCTTTCTAGTCATACTGTCATCAGGTGTTCTCAATGGGTGTCCTATCTAGCAACAGCATAATTTATTCAGCTCATCATTCACAATAGCTGGTCTAGTTACCTCCCTAAGCTCAGCATTTGTGATTTTATTCTTACCATGTTATTATTTTTATTCTGCAGAAAAACTGGTTAATGAATATTTTATTAGTTTATTATTACATGCTTTAGTCTTTCTCCAAGTTCTGATCCATACAGAAGTATAAATTTATCACTTGAGTTAAATTTTCAAGTTTTAGTGTAGTTTTAAATAATTTTTTTTTTCTGTGCTGTGTGTTTTCGAGCCGAGACCCTTATGGGTAGCAAAGAACAGTAACACTGTAACCTGCCACGCATGACATAAGAGGCTGTTATGGATGGTCGAGCTTGAGGCTGGCTTCTTTGTCTTTTAGAAAACTATAGCTGCAATACCCAACCAACCAGAAACAAGTCTAAGATATGAAAGCAAGATTATCTCAGCAAACCAAGATGAAAGGAGGCCCTTCTATATGATGCAATGCGGAGAAAAGTGTAAGGAATCTGGATAGCTAACTTACGTCGTTTCACCTGGCAAAATCTCCAGAATTGGCACCTGTAATGTTAGAGCTATATTTGGTTAGGGAAATTTAGCATAGACGGCAGAAGAAATGAAATATTAAAAATTAACAATTTGGGATTATGCAAAACAAAATAGAACAGAAAAGGTGAAAAGCTTCTAACCACAGGTGAAACAATGATGTTATTGAGCCATACAGAGTAAAAATATCCCTTACAGTGGTGTCATAACGCAGCACTTAATTTGCTTCTTAAAACAATTGAATAGATGAGTAATCTTGAAACCTTTCAACAGAACTTGTTACACATGAATCTTATTTTATTGTCGTTGTCTGTCAGAGCAGAATGCCATATGAATTATTTCATTTCTAGCTGTGTTCGCTCTTACCAAAATCACTCACCTTTTTTTCTGACAAGGGACATTTAATCAAATTAGTACTGGAATAATCAGCAGAATAGCTCATTGGTGGCTTTTGAAGAGGGTGGAGTATGTGTAGTAATATTCTGAGCGCAGGGATGTTGATTCTTAAATTTAGTATTCAGTATGCAATGCTGCAAACCTGGTTTGAATCCACTCACAGTAGTTAAATAAATAAAATGCTCTGGTTGCAGAATTATCAGAGCAAATCAAGGCAATCCTATCAAATATGTACTGAAGAAAACCCCAACAATAAAACAAACACCAGGTCCAGATGGGGTAAGATATTTTCAGACTCTAGAGGATGCAGAACTGGAGGAAATTGTGAATTGTTTCAACCCCAACGTTGGTCACCAGTGACCGCTGAATTACTATGTAAGCCAAATAAAGATCACATTATATTAATTGGCTATAGGATCATCACATTTCAAAATACACATGACAAGGTTATGGAAACAGTGATCACAGGAAAGTAGCAAGAGCACCTAGAAAGATGCAGACTGCTCCCAGGAAGACTGGGGAGTTATCGACCAGGAAAAGGCACTTGGACAAATGTGATGATTCTAGCTGATGATATCGGTGAAGGATTTCAGAATGAGCATGAAACTGGAAGTGGCCATGAGACTAGAGGATGTGTACAACAGGTTGAATTATAACGTTTTGAAGCATATACCTATGTACATGGAGGTTCTGTCGCTGGATTGTCAGCTAGAGAAAGAAGAAAAAAAAGTGGAGATTAGAGGTCACCCTAGATAGTGTAATAATTAAAAACTATAGTGACTACTCCAGGGTTCAAACCTGTCACCTCTAAATGATGACAGCACCTTGCTGCAAGAACAATATGACCAACTAGACACCTCTAAATATGATATCTTTATATGCCAGGTCTCTCATCCGCCTGAATCCACATCTAAAGAATATGAACATAATTCACATCTAGTCATTGAAATAGAACCACAGGCTTAAGAAATTTCTTATTAATCAAGCATCGTTCAAATAATAAACATGGAGGTCATCGTGGCTGAATGGATAAGATTACTCTTTCTTAAACATATGGTTTGCTGATACCGAGGTAATGGGTTTAACCCCTACACTGGTCAGTTGGACTAAAATGTTTGACTTCTTGTCCTTGACTTGGGAGTGTAAATTACAAGTACCTCTGAAGTCCGGAGTGGGTTCGCCTGATGACAAGGGACACTGGTAAATGGCAACGCTAATCCACATACAAAAATCAGTCCAGTACATTAAAAGTATTAACACATGTATGGAATAAGCCTGAGTTTCAAAGGGATAGAATGCCCAATTTTTAAAAAAAATAATAAAAACACAAATACATCAGACAGTAATGCTGGGTCTAGTTATTATGAACAAGTAAAGAAGAAATCGGATTGCTGGTTCCTTTGTGGTATGTGTAATAAAATACTGAACTTGACAGAAGGAGTGGGTGATAGTTTCATGCAACTCAGAAACCCCCCAAGACATGTGCAAGCTCATAGTATAGATATAGAGCCAGATTATGATCTACTGAACTTGATAGATAGTGGTGCCATTCTTCAAGAAGCAGCACATGGAAATAGAAAAATGATTAGAGAAATTTGATGGTAGATAATCAAGATAGTTTGGGCCTGTCATGAGGAGAATAAACTTGACATTCTAGTTATAAGTGGTAAAGCAAGAAGAAGACAAATAGATAAATACTTGGATGGCTTGGCCACATGGCACAGAGGACAAGAAGATTGACCTGACATGATATTGGTGATCATGTGAGATGGTGAATTATGACACCCAGACTTAATCAGCATCTCTCATAATGATGATAATGGAAGTACTGCAGGTTCTGAGACATCTTGTTAATGAGCAAGTGTTCTTCAATGTGCCAGATTTAAAGGGTAAGCAGTGTCTTTCCTTGACATGGATCAAGGTGTTTTAACAAGTCATTACTAATATTTCATCCTTAATGCTTCCATTTCCTATTTAATGTTGTGAAATGATCAATGATTCACTTCCATACATTGTCACCATGGACACAGTTTCAGTTATCTATGATATCTTCAGAAAATCCAATGTTCGAAGGAGTGGTTGATAGTGCTATGCAACTCAGAAACCCCCCAAGTCATGTGCAAGCTCATAGTATAGATATAGAGCCAGATTATGATCTAGAGGATGAGCCGGATTATGGCACCAGCATCGACAACATACAGATGGAGTATGATCATGATATGGAGGAACTCCTTCGGCAGTTACCCAGCCGTCAGTTAGGTAAGTTGTGTAATAACATTAAAAAGTGTCATCATTAAAATGATCCGCACTCAAATAAGGCAAGAAACCTCCGTCTTCTTTAGCAATCAATGTTTGCTCTGCATCTATTTCAGCATGGGTTATGAACAAGATGGTTCACTTAAGTCTTCACCAGTCCCCCAGAGGCTCGCTCCTGTGTTCTAGATTCCTCTCTCTGTCTGGTGACATCAGGGCAGTCTTGTATCACATGCCCTGGGGTTTGCTTTAGCGCTCCGCATTTGCAAGTGGCAGAGTTTGTGAGACCCATGTGGTGAAAGTGTGCCCTGGGAAAACAATATTCTGCTCTAAGTCCGAAGATTCTGTCTGGGTGTTTATGCCAAGCACATTGATGCTACCTTGCTCTGGTCTATAGTTTTTACTAGCTCATCTTCCTTTCTGTTTCCACAGATACCACAGTGGGCTGGTAGCCTCTGCTGTTTCCACAGATATCACAGTGGGCTGGTAGTCTCTGCGGGACTAATTCTTTTGTCAGCATTCTAATGTCTTTTATTTCATGGAATGAATTTTCAAGGCAAGCAGCCAAAATCTATTGCACACTTCAAGTTTCTGTTGCCTAGATATCAAATCTGCTGGGTTTTTTTTTGCCTTTGGGTAGATTTTTAACTCAAAATTTTGCCCGGGCAGCGCCATTAGGCTACACTTTTTTTATTTCTAGCTGCCAAGGGATTTTTTACGTGCGCAACAGTACACACGGGCGTCCGATCTCACTACCCAGAGACCAAGGGAAATTTTGTTACTAGAAGTGCATGTGAAAAAATCCCAGCCCTCAACGGGGCTTGAACCTGGGACCTCCAGCACTCGAGGCAGACATCATACCTCCAACACATCTCAAGGAGTTTTAAAGGGTCCTTTACATTTTGTTTTGTAACTTAAGTCAGGTCTGTGAAATCGGCCAGATCAGCACAAGACCCTCTGGGAACAAAATCTATGGATATTCCACATCAGACAGAGGTGCTGCAAAGTCTTGCCTGCATAGGTTTCCCCAATATGTAAATATATTACATAGACGTGACAGGGGGTTTAAACTGTCTAGAAGCTGTTATCAAATGTGGTGACCTAGATATCGAGCACTGAACTGGTAAACAGATAAGACAGTTAAAATTGTTCCTGGTTACTGGTCTACCATCCAGGCATGTAGGCCAACTAAATGATTCAAACTTGTTCCTGGGTTACTGGACTACCATCCAGGCATGTAGGTCAACTAAATAATTCGTTAGACTATTGGCAACTGCCTTCCGGATTTAAACTTTCTTTCTAGGAAAGTAAAAGCTAAACTGGAACTATTTTCCTGCTCTCCATTAAGATTGTTTTTTCTTTCTTTCTTTCTTTCTTTTCTTTCTTTCTTTTTTTTTCTTTTTTTCTTTTCTTCTTTCTTTCTTTTTTTCTTTCTTTTTTCTTTCTTTTCATTGGCAATTACTAAAAAAACACACATAGTATTTTGGCGCTCACAAAAGGGAAGAAGAAAATAGAGCTAAAGTGCACTAAAACACAAAAATTTTTTGAAAGCAAAGTTTACCGCCGGGATGAACCTGTCACCCCCAAAATGACGATGGTCCCCCGCTTCAGTTCTCCTGTGGCTAGCCGAGTGGCGAAAGCGGGAAACTCTCGAAGGTTCAATCCCTAGGTAAGGTGTGGGATATTTTTCTGTTAAGGGGCAAAATGAAAATTCTAACCTGCACAGTTCGTGGCGACTGCACTAGCCAGGCGACCTTATTCCTCAGGCTCAAAGACCCCTCTGCCATACACCGCAAGGTACTATATTGGCAGTAAATGACAGTTTAATGACAGTTTATTTATGTAATTGTCTTAATGGCCTCAACGGTTCCCCCCCACTGATTTCTTCACTTTGAGGATAGTAGAATAGAGTGCAGTCATTAATATAAACAGTATCAAGATGTCTCCATTTGTCAAGTCAAGATCAGACCTACACTGAAAGTGGCAAGGGGAAATTATGTTTTTTTTAAAAACTCAAATGTAGTCCATGCACACTACTTCTAGTAGTGCTGGACTGAATTTTACGTGTGGATTAGCTTTCCCTATTAATAGTGTCCCTCGCCATCAGGTAAACCCACTCCGACTTCAGAGGTACTTGTAATTTACGCCCCCAGGTGAAGGACGATAGGTCAACATTTTAGTCCACATGACCGGTGTAGGGGTTGAACCTTTTACCTCGGCATCAGCACACCGGATGTTTAAGAACATGCCATTCTTATTCTTTCGGCCATGTCGACCTATTCTCAAAAGGGAAATGATATCCCATATCTGAAAACCTTAGTCTCTCTCTCCTTCTCTCTCTCTCTCATCTCTCTCTCCTCTCTCTCTCTCATCTCTCTCTCATCTCTCTCTCTCTCATCTCTTCTCTCTACTCTCCTCTCGAGCATCTCCTCTCTCTCTCTCTCTCTCTCTCCCCCCCCCCCCCCCCCCCCTCTTGATCATCATCATAATTTTTGTTATGTTTTTGCCATCATCCTCTTTCAATCATTAATGTCTCAGTGTGTGTGTCAGCTAACTTCTTCTGTCTTGTTTTCATTATCACATTCACCCCCAGCATTTGTCTTATTTTTATATGTCTTTCTATTCATTATCTTTCCCTGTCACTCTTACGATCATAATTGTGGTCTTTTTTCTCACTACCATGTCTTCTCAAAAAACATTGTTCATCTTGTAGAAGATGTGGCTGAAGCTGCCTCACGAGCCTTGTGGAAAAAACATTTAAGCTCTTCCACTCGCCAAGGCACCATGAGAATCTACAATCATGATGGCCTTGAGAACCGCATTGTTGAAACTCTTCAGCAGGACCTCCAGGATGATGACCAACTGTACTCAGAGCTCGATGCTGCCGTGAGAACTATTCCAACCACCCTGACCAGAAAAAGAACTATTAAGTACGTTTCTACTTCTCCTCCTACCCCGTTTTCTTGCTTGTTATTTAGTTTCACTAGCCTCAAGGCTGTTGCAAATTGATTAATGAGAAATATGGCTAGAAAGTTTGTCAAAATGAAGCAATACAAAATCAGTCATCTAACCAAAGTCTTTTCCAACAAATGGATGTTCGTCCATCACGAATGATGAGGACCATTCATTCATTGCATCTTTTGATTTGATGAAAAACGAATGACTTGCGCTTTAGTTTGGATTATAGCGAGGTAGTGGTCGCGTAACTCCATCGACCTTGCTCCTTGTCTGCGTCCATCTGGTTTCCAGTGGCGAACATGGCAAGACAACTGGAGACGGACACAGATGCAGTGGACGTTAGGCTGCCACGGCCAGTTATCCCTGTATAAAAAGAGGAAAGATAACATGCAGAAACAGAAAATAATAGACTGAAGTTCTATAGATATGTTTAACAAAACTCAGAGAGGTTTTGTAATCAAACTAAGTACCTTGAATTTGCTCAGCGAGTGAAGTATATGAGTATGCAAGGGATTGTATATGAGTATTCAAGGGATTGTGTATTTGTGTGTTATTGAGTGTGTAACTGGGAGAGTTTGTGTAAATGATGTATGTATGCAGGTATGTATGTATGTGTTTATGCATGTGCATGTGTATGTGTGTCTGTCTGCCTGTCTCATAACATGGTAATATGAATTGTTTATGTTCACAACTTCCATTTGACAGTGTTTTATCTTTCCTATGTGAATGTTACTTACAAAATAGTTAATTGATGTACGAAAGATGAATGACTGGAAGGGCCGAATGTAAGACAGGCCTGCGTGCCCAGTTTGTGACCCTTTGAAAATATAGTTTGTTCGTTCGTTTGTTCAGCCTTGCTTTCTTTGCTTCTGAATCCTGATCCTTCCATTCAACATGGCAGACCACTACTATTCTGTTGAGTTGTTATATTATTAATACTTTATGGCACCCATGTGAAACCAGGGTCAATAAGGGAAGCAGACAACAGTAACACTGTAATTTACAATGCATGTCAACAGAGAGGGTTGGTGTGGGACAACTACGTCATCCCATAGAAAACTTTACCTGTAAAATCCAACCGACCATGAACAAGTCTAAGAATGGGAAAGAAAAGGAACTCAGCGATACAAGATGAAGAGGGTGTTTTTTCCAAGAAGAAGAATGATATAATGTGAAGAAAGCCATTGGGAGTCTGAGTCGCCAACTTACCTCCTTTCACTTGAAGAAATATTCAGAATTTACACCTGGAAAGTGAAAATGATGTATGAATTAGGAAAGACTTCACAAGTGGTAGGAGAAATGAAATTTGATCAGCTTAGCATTTGGGATTATATGAAACATATGAAAGAGAACTGCAAAACACTTCTAAGCATAGGTTAAACACTGCTTTTCTCTAACAATACAGAGGAGCAGACTCCTCACAGTGAAGGAGTGACACTGATCTTATCAAAAGAGGCAAAGAAAGCACTAATAGAGTGGGAGGCAGTGAGTTCTAGAATAATAACAGCAACATTTAGAGCCACAAAAATGAAAAGTAAACATTCATGTGATCCAGTGCCACACTTAACTTAATTTTGTTGCATATGGGGACGTTGCAGTCAACACCAGCATTTTACAGCTGCTGTTGATGTACTAGGCAAGTGTTACGTTCAGTAGTTTGCCATTGTTTCTGAATGACCGGCTCCCATACCAGCACGTTATAACACTACGCGACACGGTCTGCTGCACAAATCGATCACAGCTAAGCTTCGAACACCTGGTACCCGGCTCACGAACCGCGTTCGCAAGCCTTTAGCCACGGAGCCACACACTGACAAATAAAATAAAACGGAGGAATTATTAATTAAACTTCAAAGTATATTGATAGTCAAAGAGATGATAATATAAGAATTTTTATGGGTGGCTTGAATGCCAAAATATGATCGAATAACACTGATTATGAAGAGATGATGAATGAAAATTAAGAATTATTTAAACAATTTCGTACAATGAATCAGTATTTAAGAGGAAGAAGCATTTTTTCCACATAAAAGAATATATAAAACGTACTCATTATCATCACATTTCATGTAGCGTTGATGTTTTCATGCAATGGTACTAATGCCAGTCGTTCAGAAAGCAATGGCAAATTACAGAACTTGCCAAGAAATATAAACAGCCGGAAAATGCTGGGAGTTGACTGCAATGTCCTGTAAAGGATTTGCAACTAACTTATTTTAACGTCTAATTGTAATAGAGAAATACCACAATATAGGAAATCAAGTTGCTTCTATCCCCTTTAACAAGAAATTTAGATCATCTGTATATATTATATAAATGTTTGTAAAGTGTAGACATAAATTCAGATACAGGCTGATATGTAAAATTAAGTTGAAACTCAAAAGATACATCCATCCATCCATCATGTGCCATGCCGGTAAGCGTGGGCGGTCATGTTCTGCCATCTCACTCGATCACCAGAGTCGTGGATCAGCTCATGTTCCTGTCTCGACCATGCCATGTAACCAAGCCATCCAGGTATTTACTTCTCTGTCTTTCCCTTGGTCTCTTCCCTTCGATCTTGCCAGTTGTCACCAAGTTCTCCAATTCATTTCTTCTCATAACATGCCCAAAAAATGTTGACTGTCTACGTCTAATGTCTCTAATCAGTTTACGATCTTCATTTGTTTCTTGAAGGACTTGTTCATTGGTTTTTCTGTCTGTCCATGGTATTCTTTGCATTTTCCTCAGAAACCACATTTCCACAGCCATCAGCTGTTTTTCAACTTGACTGCTTATTGTCCACGCTTCACATCCATACAAAAGTATAGGATCTATGTAGCACCTCAACACTCTTTTTCTCATTTCAATTGATATCTTTTTATTGGTCAGTATGTTTTTCATCTTGCAAAATGCTACCTGCGCAATGGCAATTCTTGTTCTAATCTCTTCGAGGCATCTCCCATCAGATGTTATGACTGTGCCGAGATAACAGTATCGATTCACTTGTTTAAGACTATGCCCATCTACTCGTATATCACATAATGGTATTTCCTTCTTCCCAGTGACGACCATAATCTGTGTCTTCTTAATATTCAGTTCTAACCCTAGTTGTTCACTGTGTGCAACAACCGCAAAAGATACATAACATCTTTTAAATATGGAAATGTATACAATATAGAATATATATATCAGAAATCAAGAAATGAGGAACATTTTATGTTTGTAGTCTCGATTATATGACCTTGGTGTCTCAGGATGGCCACGACAAAGAAAAACCTCCAGTTAGTGTATTTGTGAAGAGAGCGTGCTGATCATATAACCATGTTTCCTTGGTTCTAACACTGTCAGTTGCTACAAGATTTAGTATTTGTAAAATGTCAGAGTACATAATTGAATGACATATTCTTTGTCACTTTCAGAACTTGGAGAAATCTGGTCTGTTTAGTGGCAGCTCACTGTTTTCTGTGCCACATTGGATGATATTGTGTAACATTTTGTTTTAATTACATTATGACCAAAAAGTAAACAATAATTATGACACTGTTGGTGAATTTTTTCCTTAAATATACTCTTCTTTCATATGTATGCATTTTTTTCTTCATCCTTCCCTCCTTCTTGTCAGGAAAAAGTTGTCAGCAAAGCAGAGAACACGCATATCAAGAAGCAAGCTTATTAAGTACTGGTTTTCTTTGGTGAGTATGTTTTATTGTAACTTACACACACTGGTGCTCTGTAAGTTAAAAGTTTTTGGTCTGGTTCGCAAGATCAGTCCCACGTCCAGCGTTCGTTGTCTATGATGGCTGTGTGAGGTGCACCAAACTGGGATCTACCCAGCCAACGCAAGTTAGCGAGGCAGGCATTTCAAGAATGTAACTGCATCGTGCAGCTAGGGTCGTGGTTTGAGCAGGCAAAAGAGCAAATTTGTACGACTGTTCGACAAAGTCTTGATAAGCGCCCACTCTCGATGAGTAGTGGGCCTGCAGTCAGTAAACTGGTATAGCTTTTCAGTCCTGCCGGCGTAGCCTGAAAGCTCGTCGGTAGGCGCCCAGTGGTTTTGCATGTATCACCTTGTACCGGGAGGGCGCGCTTTAGCGATGCTACTCTTGGCCTGCATGTGCGTGAGTAGTTCGTCTGTCCGATAGTTATCTGGTTGATCCTGCTAGTAGTCATATACTTTGCGAACTGTTGAGGCTCAGCCCTAGATCATGAGATTTGTTCGCAACTTAGACGAGCAATATCTTTTGCGGGCAGAATCTCGCTGACCACATGTGTGTGTGGTCTGTTCCGGCGGTCAGTCCGTCTATCCGATGGATACCTGGTTGATCCTGTCAGTAGTCAAAAGCTCATTTCTATGCTTGTCTTAAAGCTGAACATTAAAGGAATTGACGGAAGGTTCGTTTGCACGAGGCTGTAGGCTACCATCTGATTGTGAGAGTCACTATATACAGGGATAACTGGCCTGTGGCAGCCTACCGTCCACTGCACCTGTGTCCGTCTCCAGTCGTCCTGACATTTCTTGCCACTGGAATCAGATGGATGCAGGCGAGAGAGTGAGGCCGATGAAGTTGCGCAGCTCTTCCTCACTGTAAGCAAATTTATGCGCAAGTCATTCTTCATCTAATTGTCTTCATCATTCCTGATGGACAAACTTGGATGCAATGAATGGTCATCATCATTCTTGATGGACGAATATCCATATGTTATTCTTTTACTGCAGTTAAGAACATCAGTCTCTGGGATCTAAAAGTGGGTTTAAACTCCGTTAGGGAGGAGGGATTTTTTTAAAATGGGAGTAAGTTCAAAGACAGTATATCCTTTAACACAGAGCTGTGGAGGTCAGTCTGGCCAAAAGGATAAGAGCGTTTATTCTTAAACATCCAGTGTACTGTTCAACCCCTACATCGGTCAGTTAGACTACAATTTTGGCTTCCGTCTTTGACTTGGGGGGCCCCCCCTCTCCCGGACATGTCTCCACCTTGCCGTGGTAGGGGGGCTTGCGTGTCCCAATGACCTCAAGAGCACTGCCGACGGAAGCACAACTACATGTCGGAGAGGTCTTTGAATAGGGACCAGACTAAGAGAGACACACCCTGCTGCTCTGCAGGTAGACTGAGGATAGCAGTCAAAAGTTCCAAATCAGGAGCACGATGTCACTAACTCTTGGTTTGGATACATAATTTATGGCTCTCTGCTAAGGGATATGGCTGAATGCCTCTAAGCCATTACCCTTCGGACGTGAGGGCTGGGCTGATACTCATTCACTGCAAACTGGAGGTGAGATATTATGCCTGCTACATGACTGGTTCAGATACGCATCTTACGGCTCTCAACTGAGGGATAAGGCCGAACGCCTCTAGGTCTATGTCTCCCAGGTGTGCGAACATAGCCATTGCTCACCTCTCCTAAATCGAGGTGAGATGCTTCCGTCCTTTACTTAGGGACGTTAATAACAAGTACCTCTGATGTCGGAGTGCGTTCGCCTCAAGGCGAGGGACACTGGTTAAAGGGAAAGCAAACCCTCACACAAAATTCAGTCTCTTACTACTTAAAACAGTGTGTAAGAACTACGCTTGAGTTTAAGCAAGCGAGCAAAACAAAACAAAAAAAGAAAAGAAAAAAGACTTGGGGACATAAATTACAAGTACATCTGAAGTCAAGAGTGGGTTCACCTGATGGTGAGGGACACTGGTGATAGAGAAAGCTAACCCACAAGACAAACATCAGTTCAGTTCAGTAAAAGTAGTAGTATGTGTGGACTACGTTTGAGTTCAAATTGAACGCAAAAAAAGAGCTGTGTTTCTTTAATTGTCTCACTGTGATCTCATTAAGCATTGGTTGTTTTTTTTTGTTTTTTTTTTTCAGTAGCCATTTTTTAACATGACATGACAAAAGAATGGAGGATGGCCAATGGCAAGAGGACCTTAGTTAAACCATATCATGTCCATACAATAGTTAATCTTTAGCTTCTTCATCAGTCTGATACTTCTCATGTTTAGCTCTATTATTCCCGATTTCACACGCACGCGTCTCTGCATTATTGCTATTCATGGCTGTCACACACTCCCCTTTGTGAATATTCCTATTGCAATTATTGTGTTTTAATTTGATATTAAGTTTCTTATATCTATGTTTTGTTCGTAACAAAGGTAGTGACTACCGAAATGTCAGACACTTTTGTTGTATTTTATTCTTACTTATTTCATTGATATTTGTCTTGCTTTTATTATATTATTACATTATTTTCACCAATTTCCCCCTGCAGTTTGTTTATGAGGACTTTATATATATGTTTGTTTTTTTCTTTGGTGTTTAAAATACATTTTTGTTTTACTATATTGTGTGGAGGTCAGTATATCCCCCTGCAGTTTTGATATGTCTTATTGTCTACATAACCACATTTGGAAATCTTCAATTTCACCCTTGTGTTATTTATTCATTGTCCATGTTAATTTACTATCTAAGCTAAACAGTTCTTATAAAATTGACGTGATACAATTATAACTTTACATTAACACGTTGAATAGGGCAGTAATTTCAATAAAGGGAAAAATTGGCTTATTGTTCAGTCACCAGTAACGGCAGGGTTTGGTTATATCTTCACCAGCAGTGTCACAAAATGGCTAGCATAGACTTCTGGGGATGAAAAGTGAGGTGGCACTGGTCACCTAATCTGATGTTATGACGTAGTATATATGAACATCAAACAATTCACATTTGTGTAGTAGTATGTGCTATAGGGATATCTTTTCCAAACACCATCTGTTATGTGGACAGACCAGCTATGAGTTTACTCTGAGGGTACAACAACACCTTTTCTGTTTAAACATACACATATATCAAATATGTGGTTCTAATGGTTTTCATCTGACTCAGCAGCTTTCACAATTAAATATGTCCTGCTATGCGTCTGTGATGTGATAGGACCAACACATTTTGTAGGCCTGAATGCATGGAGGAGTAGGTGGCCAACCTTTCTCTCACTGTGTGGGTGAGGGATAGGTGTGTGAAAGAGGGATTTGTGTAGGTGGGTGGGTGAGGTGTGGGTGGCTGTGGGATGTGTAGGTTGATAGGAGGGATGTGTGTGTCGTTGGGGGATGTGTGTTTGGCTAGATGGTTGGGGGTTTGTAGGTGTGGGTGGAGGATGTATGGTGGGTGCATGTGTGTGGGCTGGGGGATGGTGTTTGGGTGGAGACGTGTGGGGGTGGGTGGGTGGTGGGGGAATGTATGTGTGCCTGGGTGTGTGTGTGGGAAGGCAGTGTGTGGTTGGTGGGGGTGTGTGGGTGTTTGTGGGTGGGGGATGTGTGTGTGGGTGGTGGATATGTGAGTGTGGGAGTGTGTGTGGGGGATGCATATGTGGATGGAGGTGTGTGTGAGTGGGGTTGGGGGATGTATGTGTGGGTTGTGGGGGTGTGTGTGGGTTGATGTTTAAGAGTGGAAGGGGGATTGTGGGTGGAAGGGGATGTGTGTGCGTGTGGGGATGTGTGTGTGTTGGTATGTGTGTGTGCGTGGGGAGATGTGTGAGTGGGGAGGTGTGGGAGGAGAATGTGTGTGTGTAGGTGAGGGATGTGTGTGTGGGTAGGTGGGGGATGTGTGGGTGAATAGGTGTGTATGGGTTGGGGATGTGTGTGCGGGTTGGGGGATGCATGTGTGGGTGGAGGATATGTGTGTGTGGAGATGTTTGTGTGGGTGGGGGAATATGTATGTGGGAGTGGGTGGGTGTGAAAATGTATGTGTGCCTTGGGGTTAGTGGTTGGATGTGTGGGGGGTGTGGATGTGTCTCATAACATGTAATATGCATTGTTTATGTTTACAATATTCATTTGACAATGTTTTTTCCCCTATTTATCATGCACTACTGATGAATGAAAGATGAGTAATTGGAAGGGCCGAATGTAAGACGGGTCTACGTGTCCAATTTGTTACCATTTTAAAATAAAGTTCAATCATATTTCGCTGCATCTCGTCAGGTACATACTGCAGAAATCACAAAACTTACGTGAATTAACTAGATAAATCCTTCAAGTTGAAATATACATATATTCGCACAGTAATGTCAATTATCTACCATGGTAATTTTAAGCTGACTAACATGTCTTTCTGTTTGCACAATTCTGGCTTGCGTTGATTGATTATAATTGCTTCTGCAAACTTTAACAAGCGAGTATTTTGTGTGTTAAACACAATGTGAATGCGGGACTCATCAGTGAGGCCACTGCAAAAACGCTCACACCACGTGGCTCGCACACTCCTCAGATGTACGGTCTACCCAAACTTCACAAGCCCGGCATCCCGCTAAGACCTATCCTGTCCATGATTAACTCTGCACAACACCGAATGGCGAGATGGCTAGCTCAGAGATACATTCCAACTGGTGGAATTACTGGATACTATGGACATAAATAACAAACACATGGCATCCATGGACATAGCCTCCCTATTCACTAACTTTCCATTAGAGGAGACAGTGAAAATAATAAGGGAACGCATTGAAGACAAACAACTAAAATTAGGCATACCAACACCTATTCTGGAGAGGCTACTACTACTGTGTACCGCCAACATACAATTCAATTTTCTAACTAAGTCATACCGCCAAATTGACGGAGTGGCCATGAGGAGTCCTCTTGGTCCTATTCTAGCGGACATCTTCATGGCACATTTAAAAGAAAAGAGATCCTCAGACATTAACAACTTGGCCTTTTACCGTCGTTATGTGGACAATATACTAATTATCACCACAGACGAGCTGCAAGCAACATTGTTCCAGGCCACAATGAACAAGACGCATAAAAACATCTCTCTATCTATGGAACACGAACACAACGAAGCGTTGCCGTTCCTAGATATTCTAATGAGACGTAGAGCAGGCAGCACAATTCAAAGATCGATGTATCGCAAAGGAACATGGACTGGCCAATACCTAAATTTTCAGAGCTTCACACCTGTCCAGTACAAACGGGGCTTAGTACAGACCCTGTTTGACCGTGCTAGAAAGATATGCACCCAGGACACACTGACAGAGGAATTTGAAACTCTGAAGAATGTCTTAAACCTGAATGGGTACTCCACAGGATTTATAAAGCGCCACTGCCAACAGCCTAAACCTAAACCAGACATAACTACAGTCCCGAAACTCAAGGTATTCATCCAGCTACCTTTCGAGGGGATGACGTAATGCAACGTCTACAAGACCGGCTTACTACAGCAGTAGGCCGAACATTCTGTGCTGCAACTCCAGTCATTAGATATAAAACCGTACCGATTCCTACACCAGCAGTCAAAGAGCCTGTTCCTCTGTACGCCACAAACAATTGTATTTACCAATTCACATGTAGATGCCAGGCCTTCTACATTGGTAGAACAGAGAGACAGCTTAACAAACGAGTGTCAGAACACATACCTCAATGGGTCAACAAGATACAACACACAGGAGATGCTAGCCTCGTGGGGCCGACACACCGGAAGCTCCCGGCGTCTTCAATTGGTAGGCACATTATCGAAAGCGGCCATGTGGTGGACAGAGACACTGCATTTTGCGTGTTGTTTAACACACAAAATACTCGCTTGTTAAAGTTTGCAGAAGCAATTATGATCAATCAACGCAAGCCAGAATTGTGCAAACAGAAAGACATGTTAGTCAGCTTAAAATTACCGTGGTAGATAATTGACATTACTGTGTGAATATGTGTATATTTCGATTTGAAGGATTTATCTAGTTAATTCACGTAAGTTGTGTGATTTCTGCAGTATGTACCTGACGAGATGCAGCGAAATATGCCAGGCAATAAATCGTGCAATCTATTGTTTGTGTCTTCTTTATTCAAAGTTCAGTCAGTCAATCAATCAATCACTGTAATAGGGAATGAACCCAAGTCCGACTGTGCTCATGAAATTATCAGTGCAGTTACCTGTCAACTTTGCTAACATACCTGCTAGCTTTCACAGTTACTTCAACAATATTACATTCTGGGATTATGATTGTGATTAATAATCGATGCCACTACACTCAGGACAAACCTGTAAGCACTCAGTCTCTCACAGCAGAAGTCAAAGGGTAAATAACAGTAAAATAAAGACCCTTTAACACACCTTGACAGGTATTGGGTATATGAGTGCTAACCTCATATTTGTATAGACCAATCAGCACTTGACGGGTTATATGGTGAATATAATGCCAACTGCCTTTACTTCCCATCATACTTTCCTGGTACCCATTTTTAGATTGGGTTGATGTAGGAGCCAAGGTCAGTTTGTTCAAATCTGCCACAAAGGCATTCAAACAATTGTGCTAGACAGTGTATTTATTGATACTAATTGTCCTTGTTGTGAGCTCATGTCAGGACCCAACTCACATACAGCCCTTGCAGCCAGTTCAGTGCTCCATTCCCCACTCTAACAGCTATAACTAAGAAGATTCATCCAGAGATGTCACCATGTACCTACATGTCATTTATTGTATCCCAAGGATAGATGCTTTTGAAGCTAGCTTATCACCTCTCCATGACCTGCATAGATCCACACGTTTCCGTAGGTTTAAGACCTCCACATGTGGCAGTCACTCATTCCATAACTATCCATTCTGAACTTTCTTAAGCTTGAACTGAGATCAATTTTGTAAGTGAAGTAATAGCACGCCATTCCAGAGCCGCAGTGGTCACCTTGATCTCTATTCTCACACGGGAAGCTATTTGATAAATGCTCAAAGAAACAGATCATTCTTAAATTTACAATTAAAGTAAACAATGTTAATTTGGGGCAAGTGCAGAAATTCAAAAATCTAGGCATGTAGATATCAAATGGAAGAAGTATCACAGAAATTAAGAATATAATAGGACAAGATAAATTGTATTTTGTAAAATGAAGAACATCATTTGCAATTAATCCTTGTCATTAGTGGTTAGAAAATGAATGCTTACATGTTACATAGAACCAGTATTAACACATTCTTGTGAATCCTGGACAGTTAGTACAAACATCAATAGAAGCTTCACCGACGTGGGTTTTTGGTTTTTTATTTTTTCAGAAAAATGTTGAAAATTCCTTGGGCCGCCTATGTGTTTTAAAAGACGTAAGGACAATTGTATTACACACAACATCAGAAAGAGGCATTCCTAATTTTTTGCCACATTATAAGAAGGCAAAAAATAGAACATACTGTGAAAATTGGAAAGATTTGTGGAAAGAGAGATGGAAGAAGATAGCAAGATAAATGTTTGACAGTCTTGTGTCATGGCACGAAAGGGTACATGCCATTGGAGATTGTAAGATGTGAAGTAACATGATTGCCTAAGCAAAGCACTTGATGGTCTATTACTTCGCAAAATAAAATCTATTACATCCTAAAATTTTTAAAATTCTCATTTCAGAAATGGCGAAAGGCAAAGCACAAGATTGTGCAGGAGACTCGATTGTTTGGTCTGTGGAGGTCTCACCTGAAGACAATTGAGGGCTGTTTTGGAACCAGTGTTGTTTCATACTTCATCTTTCTGAAATGGATGCTGCTTGTCAACATCCCCATCTTTCTGCTGACGTTTTCATTTCTGATTATCCCACAAATCTTATTCCGCTATGACAAGAGCCTTTCATACAAAAGAGAATTCACAGGGATTGAGATTTTAACAGGAACTGTGAGCATCCGTTGTAAATTGTTTATTTCAACTGTTGTCTTTTACTGTCTTAATATTTTCATAATAGGTTGTATATTTTTATGTGGATGCTTATTTGTGGGTGGAATATGCTCATAAAGTCCCTGTGCTTGAATGACCGAAAATATATAACAGTTAACACAGTGGCCACAATAAGAGAAGGTAATAGATAGAATATATTGTTATAACTGATAAGATTGATAGGATAAAAGACAGAGGAAGGCAGCAAGGGAAGATTTTTGACAGTCTTGCAAAATTATCAGCATGTTAACTGATCAATTGAGTTGAAGATCGGAATTGTGGAGATGTATGATCAGCGATGTGTTACCTGGATCCACGAGGACAGTAAAGAAAAGTAACCTAACATGCCTGTCATAAGAGGTGACTAAGGAGGGTTGGCACGAGAATAGCTATCTCCTGCTGTAGAAATTTTTAGCTGCAAGATCCAAGCACTCATGAACTAGAATACAAGGGGCTTGGCGTGAGTAGGCTATGGGTCTATGCTTCATTGGGAGATGAAAAGCAGAAAAAGAGACAATCACCTGCTTCGGATGAGGGAATGTGCTGCATATCCTTTACAGGACGTAGCAGTCAATTCAAGCCTTTTTATTTTTTTGTGATTCCTGGGCAAGTTTACGTTGAGTAGTTTGCCATTGCTTTCTGAACGACTGGCACTCATGACTTTGTAAGGGAACTAAAACAAGGTGGTCTGCTTCCAAATCGTCTGCTGCTGCTGTATTTCATACATGGTATTGGAATTTTAAATTGCTATTCATAACCCCTTCGCCACAGAACCAGAATCAGAAACAGCTAAGAAATGCTGGAGTTGACTGCTACGCCCTGTAAAAGATATGCAACTAACTTTTTCTTTTCCACATGAGACAAACAAATTACTTCCAGTACAAGACACAGTCTCTAGTTCATGATAGTGGAACTGTAGTTCCACGAGTTCCAGTTTTAAATCTCACGCTACTAACCATTCCCTGTTTCATCTTCATAGTCTGTCAAGTTATTATCAATCTTTACAGCCTGTTTTTTTATAATTGGTTTTTCATGTTGTTGTTTTCAGTTTATGTTTGTTGTTTTTGTGGCGGCAACATCTATTTTGTTTACTTATGATTGTGTTCTAGTGAAGCTTACAGATTCTACTTCTTGTTTTTTGGTGATGTATTCATAGTACAAGGCGCAGAACATATAGAGCTTATCTTTTTACTGCACAAGAAGTGCTCCAAATGCTGGAAAATAGTGATGATGCAGAATTTTAATCAGGATTATTCATTAGAAACCTTGGGGCAATCATAACATTAGATGAAAGATGCATGTCAGAGATTTAGAGTTAAATTTGTCACACTAAAATGGCTTTCCAGAAGATGGAAATTATCTTATGTAATACGTACCTCTCCTTGTTAAAAACCTAGTAGGGTGTGCAAGAGAGGTACTGGAATTTCACATATGGGAGAGGTATATTGGGTTGTAACCAGGTCATGAACTCACATGATAATTAGAGGTGTTAGGTGGGCATGTACTTGTAAATTGTTCCCTTTGCACACAGTATCTGAAGGTTAGAGCCAGTGCTGCACAACAGGTGAATATCTTTGTAACGGTTCAATAACTCACTGTCAATTTTTATTTGTAAGTTATTTCATTTGTACATCTGATTTGAGTTGAGTCAAGATCTGATATCACAGCTCTCAGGACAATGCTATATGTGCTCAGTCCTCATCTGCAACAGCCAGTGAAGAGTGCCAACACTAATGGTACATCTGAAGTTATTAATGTTTAAATAATTCACACAAACTTCATGAATACGTTGTTAACATCTTGGCAGGGCTTCTTTGAAGATTCAGAGATGTACTATGGGTTCTATACCAATGAAACTGTGGAACTTGCCAGAGGTTATAAGTATGAAATGAAGTATGCTTACCTGCTTACCAGTGCTGGCTACTACCTGTTTTGTCTGATCATTCTCGGGTATAGGTAAGTACCATGGTGTGTCTGTATGTGGTGTGTCTGTTTGTGGGGTTTTTCTTGTTGCTTATTCTTAGACTGCTTTGCGTTGATTTTTATGGTATGAGGCATAAGCTATTCAGAAAGCAATAGTAAACTACTGAACTAACATTGCCTAGTAAATCACAAACAGCCAGTAAATGCTGGGGTTGATTGTGATGTCCTGCAAAGGTTATGCAATTAACTGTTACTCATGCTTTTGTGGCTCTGAAATATGGACAACGAATAAATATAAGGAGAATTATATAGAGTTATTTGAGATGTGTTATCAGACAATGACAAGAACCTTTTGGAATGAAAAATTTAAATATGAATAAATTCTGCAATGTAGATCAAAGAAATCTTCACAAAATAACCAAAAAGTGAAGATTCCCAGGGATCTGCCACACTCTATGACTGGAAGAAACACCACAGAAAGTACTAGAGGCCAACATACAATGGAAAAGAGAAAGGGGTAGACCAAGAGTCACAGTTCTGAAGCTGACATGCGCTGATCTGTCAACTGAGACATACATGCAATTAAAGACTACCACACAAGATGGACAACTATGACATGGAATGATAAGAAAGCTTCATGATCACACTCATGTTGTTGTCATCAGGGCCTGCTGGAAAGATTCTAGATCCTGTGTCAGTGTCCTTGCTTTATGTATCCTCATGTCCAAATTGATTTTAATGTTCTGTGTCCACCTTTGTGTTGGTTGACCACTGTCTCAGCTTCCAGGAACCATGCATTCCATGGACTGTTCTTTCTAAGTGGACTGTGATGTTTAATATAGCCAAAGTATTTCAGTTTCTGATACACGGAACTACAAAAATTAGATTTTTAAGAGTCTGCATCTTTCCCATTGCAACATACGCCTGTGAGACCTGGACATTTACTAAAAAAGCTGAACAGCGCATAAATGCCTTTGAATATAAATGTTATAGATGAGTTCTAAGAATATCTTGGGTAAAGAAAAGAACAAATGCATCCATACTTCAAGAGCTGAATATTGAAGAAGGTTGGCTGTTAAAGACGATAAAACAAAGAAAATTGAAATAGTTTGGTCACTTGAAACGTCACAAAAGTTTGGAGAGAACAATAATGGAGGGATATGTGCCTAGGAAGAGAGAAAGAGGAAGGCCAAAGAGAAGATGGGTGCAGGATGTGGCGGATGATCTCCAGATGGGTGTATCGGACATGGGACATCTTGCTTATGATCGAGAGGTTTTCCGGAAGGTTGTTATTGGAGCGAGGTTCTGCAAAGGATATGCTATTGAATTAATGAATGAATGAATGAATGAATGATACATGGTGCTTTTTATAGCTTGTGTTCTTTGATATTCACAATTTGTAGAGTTTCTGTAGTTTTCCTCTACTTGATCCACGGTATACTAAGAATGTTTCTGTAACATTTAACTTCTAAAGCCTCTGTTTTCTTTTTCAGTGTTTGTGAATTGGTCTACGACTCATTTATAAATATTGTCACAGGACAGTATACTAAGAATGTTTGTGTAACATTTAACTTCAAAAGCCTAGGTTTCTTTTTCAGTGTTTGTGAATGGGTCCATGACTCACATACATATATTGTCACAGGAAAGATACATGTTCTCAGCATGTTTACTTTAATTTTAGTTTGTGATTAGTTTTGTTTTAGCCCGGAAAACAATGCATTGTTATGATGAAATAACTTTAAAAATAGTCTCCTCACTGATTAATCTGATGATAATGAGTCACTAATCCTTCACCTCAATTTCACGTCTACCAGCTACCTGAAGTCCTATCGCAAATACTACATTGAGGTCAGTGGGTCCCTCCGACAGTATTACTTTAGTCTAGTCATCTGTGGGTGGGATTATGGAATTACATCACAGGAGACGGCCCAGCTGAAACATCGAAGCATTTACAATGAATTCAAGGTCAGCAACTTGTTTTCATTCATTCATTCATTCATTCATTCATTCATTCATTCATTCATTCATTCATTCATTCATTCAGTAGCATGTTCTTTGCAGAACTTCGCTCCCATAACAACCTTCCAAAAAACTTCTCGGTCATAAGCAAGATGTCCCGCATCCAATACACCCATCTGGATATCATCCGCCACATCCTGCATCTTCTCTTTGGCCTTCCTCTTCCTCTCTACCCGGGCATATTCCCCTCCAATTACCGTTCTGTCCAAATTTTCTTGACGTTTCAAATGACCAAAATATTCTAATTTTCTTGGTTTTATCGTCTTTAGTAGCCAGCCTTTTTCAATATTCAGTTCTTGTCATATGGATGCATTTTTTCTTTTCTGTATCCAAAATATTCTTAGAACTCGTCTGTAACATTTATTTTCAAAGGCATTTATGCGCTGTTCAGCTTGTTTAGTAAATTTCCAGGTCTCTTGTTTTCATTCACTGTATATGAATGTTACTTTAATCAAGGCGCATGCTAGCAAAGTTGATAACGAACTGTGCTGTTAATATCCTGAGCATGGTCAGATGCTGGTTCAATGCCTGGACTCGGCACTTGCCAAAGTGAGGGAAAGATTGTCCACCTATTCCTCATTGTTCTCGGGCCTACAAAATGTAAGGGTGCTATCACATCACAGACTCGTAGCATAAAACTGCTTTGAGACAATTTGATTCACAATGCTAGCCTAATATGCTTTGCAATCTGTAAAGTGGTAAATGTAGACGTTGAAAACATGTCCATTACTAGTGAAATATGTTAAAATGGTAATATTCTCATTGAAACTACAAGCAGTAATCTGTTGTGTATAGAACTCCTTTGCATGCCTTGTGGCCTATTGGAAAAATGATGCTAGCTCCATATTTTATAGACCAATCGACACTCATGGGTGATGTGGCCTATTGGAAAAATGATGCTAGCTCCATATTTTATAGACCAATCGACACTCATGGGTGATGTGGTCTATTGGAAAAATGATGCTAGCTCCATATTTTATAGACCAATCGACACTCATGGGTGATGTGGTCTATTGGAAAAATGATGCTAGCTCCATATTTTATAGACCAATCGACACTCATGGGTGATGTGGTCTATTGGAAAAATGATGCTAGCTCCATATTTTATAGACCAATTGGCACTCATGGGTGATGTGGCCTATTGGAAAAATGATGCTAGCTCCATATTTTATAGACCAATTGGCACTCATGGGTGATGTGGCCTATTGGAAAAATGATGCTAGCTCCATATTTTATAGACCAATTGGCACTCATGGGTGATGTGGTCTATTGGAAAAATGATGCTAGCTCCATATTTTATAGACCAATTGGCACTCATGGGTGATGTGGTCTATTGGAAAAATGATGCTAGTTCCATATTTTATAGACCAATCGACACTCATGGGTGATGTGATCTATTGGAAAAATGATGCTAGTTCCATATTTTATAGACCAATCGACACTCATGGGTGATTTTGTCATTATCAGTTTCAATGTCTTTAAATCTCAGGACATTTCCTGTGCCCAATTTAGTCTAGGTTGATCGGGGAGCCCAGGTTAGATTTTGTTTAAAATCAAAATATGACCACTGGATTGGCACGCGAGTGTGGTAGCCACTACACCACCATGGCTCCTTAAGTAGTAATTTTGTCATAAAAGTGTGAAACGTGGTAACCCGTATGTTAATTAGTAATTATGTCATAACAGTTTGTAAAATGGTAACCCATGTATCAAATAGTAATTATGTCATAAAAGTATGTAAAATGGTAACCTATGTGAAATTATTAGTTGGTTGTGATCACTGATTTCAGGAATATCTGTCTGGTATGAACACAATCAAGGAGAGGCCAACAAAAGGAAAGATTGTCCAGAAATGGAGCTTAAGACTTGTTATATGGGTCTTGGTTCTGGCATTGATCTGTGCATCAGGCTATGCAACATACGTTGTTTCAACTGAGCTGTCGATAAAACCCATGCTGGCCAATAGTACCGTAAGTACAAGCTCTCGTTTTAAGAAGTTAGCAGGTATTGATTGACATTCACCGGGAAGGTTAACCCGGTCAACAAATGCCCGCAGAAGTCGGATGTGTCGGCCTAACGGCGCAAGAACGCAGCTCTGCTGTAAACAGGCACAACGCAGTCAGATCCGGAAAAAAAATCCGGATGAACGAAGAAGAAGAAGAAGAAGAAGATTGACATTCACAGGAGCAGAAAGAAAGCAGTAGGAATTCAGTGGATTTTAGAGGAAATACTGGATAACAGAAAAATGTGAAATCTGCAGCACATTAGATTCAAATGTGTCACTGGTACAGCTTCCAAAAGCTGAGCTTGTATTGTTTGTATATTTAATAATAACCATCATCATCATTTGCCATGCCGATAAGTGCGAGCATTCATGGTTCATCATCTTTACTATTACCATCTTGAATCGGCTATGTGTTCTTGTTTCAATTAGGCAATGTGACCAAACCAACTAGATGTGTATTTTTCTGCCATCCCATAAATCTTTTTCCATCAATCGTGCCTGCTCTCACTAAGTTTTCCAGCTTATTTATCCTCATAATATGCTAAAAAAACTTGATTATCTGCATCTAATTTCTCGAATCAATTTATGGTTTTCATTTGTTTCTTGTAGGACTTTCTCATTGGTTTTTCTGTCAGTTCATGGCATTCTTTGCATTTTCCTCAGAAACCACATTTCCACTGCCATTAGATGTTTCTCAGCTGAATACTATAAAGTATAATGTAAAGAGCCCTGAATGTCTGGAGGAAGATAATTATTGAGGGAGGCGTACCAGGGAATTGAAGAAAGGGAAGCCCACATCTCATCTTAGATGGATTCAAGATTTGATGGATACAAGAATTGATTGATAATTTACACATGCCAGCAACAGAGACAGCACATCTGGCTTGTGATAGAGAGGAATTTGGTTGGATGTTATCGCATCAACCTTACAGTCCCGATTTAGCACCTTCAGACTTCCATCTGTTTGGACTACTGAAAGAAGATCTTCGCGAACATCACTTTGAGGACACCGAGACCCTTAAACGCACCGTATGCCACTGGTTTAGGGAAAAGGACACACATTTTTACCGTGCGGTCATACATGCCCTTGTGAGAAGATGGACAAAAAGAAAATGGCAGATGGTTATCTGCAGACATTTCAGCAACTGCCTTATGCAGTAATGCGTATGCAGACTGCTGGGGTTTGCTCAAACGTCTTTTTTAACAATGAATTGCGTTTTCATGCAAAGGACAGCTAGTTTCCTTCACGAGTTGATGGGCATTTCATTTGGTTTTTGCTGGCACAGAAACGGAGAAATTACAGGCTGACCTGCTGCTATGAAGTTGCAGCCATACGACTACTACTACAAAATTAACCCTTTACTGGGCAGACGCTTGTCCGTTTTTTTTAGCCCTGAACTGGCAAGATTTTTTTCAGGTTCGGTAAAATTTCGAGTTACGTTAGTAAAAACATCACATATAAGGTGTTAGTCAACCGATTTTAGTTAAATAAACAACACAATGACAGGAAAAGCATGCAGAATATATTACTCATGAATACAAATATTTACAAAATACAACATTGTTTGTGATTGTCAGTCATCTATACAGCAATTTACAAACACATTTTCAGAATCATAATAACTTTCTTTAAAGTCTGACTCACGACTGCTAATGCAAAGTAACGCTGATCACTGATATCTAGCTTCGATTAATAGTCAACTTTGTGCACTTCAATGTCACTTAAATTGAACCCAGCGAAATCTCCGCTATCACTTGAAGAATGTCAAAATCCATTTTGAAAAACAGCGTTAAAAAACCCCAGAAACTATTTTTTTAAATCTGATCAAATTCAAAGTACACGCAAGTACATGCTTGCAAATGGCGGCCACGTTGTGAAGCTATCGGGAAAACCAAAAGTGGACAATTGGAAATCTCCGAAAGCCGCGAGATCGTGTTTTTATAACACTTAGTATTAACGGGCGGTTTCACACGGTTTGCTCGTTTGGGAGTACAGACAGATTTAGATGCTTTGCCTGGTAAAGGGTTAACCATGCACAAAAATTTGATGAGAGAGTAAAATCCTATACCAAACATGGGAAATCCACATGTTTTAAAATTCTTTCATTCCCAAGCAATCTGTGGTTTGTGATTGACTCATGAATTCCATCCACTGTGTAACATGTCTCTTAGTTATTTACATGTGGTCAGAACATAATGAGGAAATCGAAGATCTCCAGTGGTCATGTCCACTGTGTAATTCATCATCATCAAGTGCCTTGCCAACTGCCATGGGCAACCAAGCTTCTCAATATCTTGCAATCTCCAATAGCATGTATCAGTTTATATGCAAGGAGCAGCTCTTCACACGATGTGCTTGGTATCAAAAGTAGTGGTAAATGTAGTCCCATGGTTGATACTGCCATAAGGGTGGGTGTTCAATATTAGGTCTTTGCATATACTAGGATGTGGCACAATGAGCTGGGGTGATCAGTATGCAGTGGCTAACACACTTGCCTGTTGGCCCAGAGGCAATGTATTCAAATCCCTGGCATGGGGATTTTTGTGTGTGGTTATTCTGCCTAAATTGAGTACCAGGAAATGTCCTGAAAAATAAAGGTATCTGCATGGGATTGACCACAGCACCCATCGTGCACCAGTTGGCCTATACAAATGTGTGGCTAGCACATATAGACAATAAACCTCATGGCTTGTGTAAAAGGGCCCTCTACTTTTTGTTTTTAAGCTTATTATCTCTGTGGCTGAAGGGCTTGCGAACGCGGTTTGTGAGCCCGTATACCCTGGTTCGAAACACGGCGGTGCTCGTATTTTCGAAAAAGGTATAGAGACCGGTCGTTCAGAAAGCAATGGCAAACTACTGAACGTAACACTTGCCTAGTACATCAACAGCAGCTGAAAATGCTGGTGTTGACTGCTACGTCCCGTAAGGGATACGCAACAAAGTTTAAGTTTTATGGGGCTTGTTGAGTCTGCAGTCAGGCTGTTTGGCCAAAAAACTGCCATAGCCAGTTATGGAACCCAGACAACTGTTTGAGTAAGCAAGCAGATTGACTGATATGCCACCACAATTATGTTTTTGTATGGAAACAGTTTTTAAAAGATGTTTCATTACTTGTCACATTATATTTCAGACCCCTGTTGTCAGTTCTTTAACGATGCCATTTGTGTTGTCATCCATTCAACTCATCATCCCTATGATTTTCTCATTTTTGGAAGCTTATGAACAGTTTACCATGCCAAAATATGAGCTGTATGTTCATATGTTCAGGTAACAGCTTTCTTCCTTTTCTTGTCTTGTTTTATATTGTTACGAGGGTGAGTCAATAAGTAAGTCACACAGTTCTGTGGGATGGCAGGTAAATGTAGTTGGTTTTTTCTACAGGTGTCATTAGGTGACAGCAACATCGAACTTTATATTCCCATTTGTTAGGTAGCGCTAGGTGTTTCATGTGCACGTGCAGCGCATAAACAAAATGGCGACTGTACTTACGGAGTGTACAACCAAAGAGCAACGTGCTGTTGTGCATTTTGTGTGGGCAAAATGACTGCCTGCAAAGAACATTCATAAGGAAATGCTTCCTGTTTATGCTGACAAATATTTGTCCGATAAAGTGGTGCATAGCTGGGTAGGAAAATTTTCTCAAGGACGCGAATGACACCGAAGTTGAATGTGAAGTGAAAACGTGGTTTAGAAAACAGAGCATTCAATTCTGTGCAGTCAGTTTGGGAGGACTGAGAAATAAAGGGACAGTGTATGTATAAAAATAAACTGGTTTCAAGTTGTTATCATATTTATTTATTTTCCTACAGCCATTTGTGACTTACTTCCCCTCGTAGTTTGGTTTTTTCATCTGCTTAGTGAGATCATTCCTGTAGTCTTCAATCAATCTCATTAATGTACTGTAACTCATCCCAAACCAAGCAAATCATAATCTGTAGACCCAGTGCAGGATATTGTAGAGTAAGAGCACACCTCCACACTCTACCACTTGCAAATGTTGAGCACCAAAGCAAATCCCAGAGCTCGTCTTACACGACAACTCTGACTTCATCAGACAGAGGGTGGAAATCTGGCCCACGAGGGAAACTTTGAGGTGGCTGAAAAAGTTATTTATCATGGTGTAGCAAGTCCTTTTTATGTGTAGAGTTGTCATAATGAGTCAAGTTAGTTGCATATCATTTACAGGACGTAACAGTCAACCCCAGCATTTTTTGGCTGCTCGTTATTCCTGGGTAGGTTTACATTCAGTAGTTTGCCATTGCTTTCTGAACGACCAGCACACATACTATTTCATAAAATACCAATGCAAGGCGGCCTACTGCCAAATCGCCCGCAACTGTGTTTCAAGCATGGTAAGTGGGATTACGAACTACATCCTTAACCCCTTCGTCATGGAGATTTACGTATAGTAAAATATGTGGTGGTTTCCCCTTGCATTCCACATCAACATTGTCTTGGATTATGTCCTCAATCTTTAGTAACCTTTACAGCTGCATGGGTAAGTGTGTACCCTGCTCTGTTGTCTCTAGTCATTAGCTGTTTATTCATTTCCTGAGAATATACATCACAGTTTGTAGTGGACGGCCATGATTAATAGTTTTTTATTTCACATTCTCATCTACGTAAGGCTACAAAATTACTTTATGTGATATATATTTTTTTTTTAAATTTGTAATTAAAAAAATTTTAATCAGCATTTAAAACACTTCTTTTCTTAAATGGAAAAATAAAACAATCAATCCAGGCCATCCATCCTTGTTTTGAAGATTCAAAAAGATTGCTTTATAAGAAGATCTGCTTTAAAGATCAGCTTTATAAGATTTTAGTTTGTTAAATCCATCACTGGGTGTTCTGTTGTTTGTCCATCAAGAATGATGATGACCATTCATTTCATCCAATGGGATTGAAAGTATGAAGCCGTGAGTTCTAAGATGGCTGGTAAGGCCTATTTTTGCTCGAAATGTTCTTTGACAATGTGGGCAGAGAATGCTTGACGTTCCAGGAGGAGGATCTTCTGCAGTGGTTTTTCTGTCCAGCCTTTTCTTCGCAGCTTTGCAGTCCTGATTGCTTCACATGTGACTGCACCCTTATGTAATGATGCACGCCACGAATTACGGTCTTTAGCAGCAGTCTTCCAGGTGTCAAGATGAATTCCAAAAGCTTTCGGTAAGATTTTCAGAGTGTCTTTAAAGCGTTTCCTCTGGCCGCTTTGGGAGCGTTTACCACAATGCAGCTCACCGTAAAAAAGTTTATTTAGGGAGCCTGTGATTTGGCATTCGAGGACCAGCCCAGCGAATCTGATTCTTCATTAGTAGAGTGTGGATACTGGGCATGGATGCTCTTTCTAGAACTTCAGTGTCTGGGATCTTGTCTTGCCATTTAATCTTCAATAGCTTCCTAAGGCAGATTGCGTGGAAGTGGTTTAATTACCCAATGTCGCTGATAAACAGTACAGGTTTCACAAGCATATAGCAGTGGATAATACAACTGCTTTGTAGACTTAAAGCTTTGTTTGCAGGCTTATTACATTTCTGTCCCATATATTCTTGCACAATCTGCCAAACGCTGCACTGGCCTTGGAGATTCTTGCATTCACTTTGTCGTCAATTGTGGCAGCTTGTGACACAGTGCTGCCAAGATAGGTGAATTTGTCCACAACACTTAGTCTATGACCGTTCACCTTGATATTCGGCACGGTGTGATTATTCCCTGGAGCTGGCTGGTAACTGGGTGTAAACCACATTTGACAGTCAGTGATGATGTGAAAATATAGCTGTGGTGACTATTAGGGGGGAAAATTATGTATGATCTGTATGTTGGCTTGTACAGTTCCTACTTCTTCTTCTTTTTGTTTTTCTTCTTCAATGACGATCATTTGCTATGTACTTATTCCAGCATAGATCCAGCACAAGATTGGCAGCTCTGCCAAAATGCACCCCATGAGAACACAGAGTAGTGCAACAGTACACATCAAAACTACTACAATAGAAACAGGTCTACTGTTGTGTTCTAACACTGAAATGACCATAAATATCTTGCCAGAGTTGACCATATTGCATGCACCTTGACAAAGATTCCCATTCTACCTGTACCTCAATGGAGATTCTCATATGCAATTAATTACCTTAGCATATATTTTTTTAATGAAATGGGTTTAAACTGATTCACTTCAAAACAAAAAAGTGGGTTTGGACCAAACAAACATTCATGGCAAAAAAAGGGAAATAAGGGGAGTGTCAAAATAATGATGTATAAATGGTTAAAATTGTAGCAGATATAATGTATTATATATCAAATTAAAGGAGATTGCGCAAGGAATATGAAGTGTTAATAATTAATTGAGAGGTTGGGAATATTATGACAATAATGATAGGTTTTGTAATAATTTAAATTAAAGGAGTGACAATTATGAAAAGTGTTCTCTTACCAAGGCATTATTTCTTATCCGTTGAAGATAATCCTGTTAAATTTACTGAATAATGATAAATACACCACTTTTCTTCACCAGTATCACAAGAACTGCTCCATAACACCAATAAAACACAATTAAAACATCATATCTTGAAGCACATAATTTTCACAAACCATGGAAAATGTCGGGAACACACAAGGCAGATGTGTACTGAGAAACAATATATATACACTATTTTCTATTTAGATATAATTATTATTATTTTAAATTTAATTATTTAAATACTCCTCAGCTTATTTTGATAGGTAAAGCAAACTTAGGGGCACAATTATGTATTTTTAAGTGTTTACATTTACTGCATACTCTTCTTCTTCTTCTTCTTCTTCTTCTTCTTCTTCTTCTTCTTCTTCTTCTTCTTCTTCTTCTTCTTACCCACCTCCTCCTCTTTCTTCTTCTTCTTCTTCAGGCTTCCATCTCCTAGTGAAGTCTAGGCCCTCAACCATCTCTCTCCAAGCCCTTTGCTGACATGTTCATGATTGGTTGGACTTTGCAGCTAAGGTTGTCTATGGGATGGAGTAACCAGCCTCAGGTTAACCCCCATTTATCACCTCATACAACATGCATGGTAGTTTGCAGTGTGACTATTCCATGCTTCCCTTATTGTCCCTGGTAACAAATGTACATTACATTTTCTTTAACATCCTTGTATGTAGCTTACCAACCACTCAGCCATTCATTTTGAATATGTCAAATTATGTCAACATAAATGCAAGTCAACAATGAAACCGTATATGTTTGGACTTCACAGAGAGCAGTTATTGAGAGCTGCCATGCTAGCTGTCTTGGTGTACTTCTGGCTGAAGATGGCTTCCTCTCAGGTTCCGGTAAGAATTTTACATTGATCAGAAAGATTTGACAGCACAAAGAAAACAGTGACATAATGATGCAGATTAAAGGTGAAAGAAATGTCAGTTTTTAAAATGGGCAAGTAATACCCAGAACAGACAGACATCATAACCACAGACAGTGAAAAGAAACAGACAACAACCAAAAAAGCAAAAGCTGTGGTCACAACGAAGAAAAAAAACATGTAACCCAATGGGATCACTGAAACAAGTAGAGAGATTCAGTTATCTAGGGTTTGTGATAAGAACAGATGGGAATAGCTTCATAGAGATAACATTCAGAATAATCCAAGCAAAGGTAAATCCTGCAGTCTGTTGTTTCTGGCTTCTATGTTTAAAACTCTGTAGAGATAAGAATAGACTCAAGTTAACTACTGCTTTCTCTGGATATATTCAGGTTGACATCTGAAGGTGTAAGAAGCTGAAAAATATACAAGCTTGAGAAAAGCTACTAGAAGTGACAATTAAAAACAACATTAGAAATGTCAAGATCATTGTTCTAAGCAATGAATTTGTCAAGATAGTGGTTCAGACTTGTGAGAATAAAAATCAGTCTATCATGTTGAGGGTTCTGAAAATTACATGTACACAATACCCAAGGGAGTTCCAACCTCTGCTTTGAGAGGCATAGGATAGAATAGGGAAAAAAAAGTAAGCAAAGTATGTAAGTAAAGGACCCTTTCATACGCCTTGAGGTGTATGGGAAATATTGTGCTGACTCCATTTTTGTATAGACAATCAGCACTCTATATAAGAACAGTGCAAACTCCAACAGTATATAAACTGCCTTGATAATTGCTCTCAACATTGTGATCTGAAGATTAACATAAAAAAGACAGAATTTATAACAGTTTGATGATTACTAAAAACAAACATGTATCAATAACTACTAAGAAAGCACTTTACAACACAATCTTCCTACCAATTCTATGCTACCAATGTCAAACCTGGACAATGACAGAAAAAGAGAAAAGAAAAATCACAACAACAGAAATGAGGTTCTTGAGAAGAATACTCAACGTATCAAGAAGAGATAAGATCAGAAATGAAGAAATCAGGATTAAAGTGGGGGTTAAAGCAGCACTAGATTTTATTAGAAAGCAGCAAGTCAAATGGTTTGGCCATGCAAGTAGGTTACCAGTCAACAGCATGCCACAACAAGCAATGATGTACAGACCAGATGGAAACAGAGGAAGAGGCCGACCACGTAAACGTTGGATGGAGGGAATAGCAGAGTCCATGGGAATATCGATATATGAAGCCCATAATTGGGCACTCTCACAAAGTTTATACTTCACCTAGACACCGCAAGGTACAAGAAGAGCATGATGAGATGAGATGAGATGATTACTATAGCAATGTAGAGGTGGGTTGGATTTGATTTGTAAAGGATCACTTTCACTGCACACGAGTATCTCCATAAGTGCTCCATCTTCTCCCGTAGATAACACCCAGGAGGATTTCCACAACCTCAAGTATCCAAGCATGTATACAATCACATGTGCTATACATTGTTTTGTGGGTAGGTTGTGAACAGCGGCCATTCCCCGGGCAACAGCTGTGACAGGCCAGCAAAACCAGGCGAGGGTAACTGATTTGGCATCAAACCTATCGGTGAACTAGGGTATGCCTACCCAGCATGTGAAGGCAGGATTCAGCAGACTGTGCAGAAGAAATCGTTGATCATTCAACAGGCAAGACGGCGTTTACCTGCAAAGCATTGTAGAATGTAATGAGCACTGCAAGGCACGTAGGGTGCCTGGTTATCCACTGCACCTGTATTCATCTACAGTCATCTTGACTTGTTTTGCTACAAGATTCAGGTGGACTCAAGTGAGAGAGTGTGACCAACGAATTGCTTAACTCTCCCTCATTTTAACCTGATTCATCATGCAAGTCATTCTTCATGCAACTTCATCCCAGGTATTCTAGTGTAGAAATGTTGTCTGGCAGCAACCTATTCGGCCTACTCTTTTTGAATTCCTACTCCCAAGTGATGTTTAACATGCTCATGGGTCCTCTAAGTTTTTTGGCCTTGTTTGAGAAAACTTGATGTCTGATCACTACACACAGGATCACAGAAAGCACACCAGCCATTTTCTTATTTGTGTAAAAATACATGCAGTCATACATGAGATAAACCTGGTCTGTTTGCACCACAGACAGACTTTGTAACCTGTGATCAACTGTACAACCTGTGTCACCACATTTGAGAGGCTACTATCCTAATTGTTGCGGTGAATACATAAAAAAATTCATTGGATAAATATATACCTGTAATGAATGTGTAATTTGTTGTTTGTATTCTCACAGTGCTGGGAGACATTTGTTGGTCAAGAGTTGTATCGCCTGACAGTCATGGACATGATATTTGCCCTTCTGTATTCATTTTTTATGGAGTTCATTCGCAAGTAATGTTTGTCTTGTTTTTATTTACAATTTCCTTGTCCATCCTAAAAAATAATTCTAGTTAATTTATTTCTTTTTAATTGTTCATTTTCAAGAGAGTAGAGATGTCTTTTTGTTTTGTGTTTATTTTGACATAATTACACATTTTTAAAATGGATGGCAGAGTTGGTTGTATGCTAGTTTATCGTATCTATAGATACATGGTTACATCCTGGTGTGACAGGGGTCATTTTATGTGTATACAAAAACATACGGCCAATTCTGTTACAATAAACTAAATGAAATGTTATCTATGGCTCAAGGAATTTCCTGTCTTCCCCCCCCCACCCCCCCCCCTCCTCTCTCTCTCTCTCTTCTTTCTCTCTCTCTCTCTCTCTCTCTCTCTCTCTCTCTCTCTCTCTCTCTCTCTCTCTCTCTCTCTCTCTCTCTCTCTCTCTCTCGCTCGCTCACTCGCTCGCATTTTACCCATGCCTTTATAATGTATATCTTTTATATTGTTGCTGTTCTCTGATAGCCTTGAATGATGTGTGCATGAAATAATGTATGAAAGAGAGTGATAGAAGGGCAGAATGATAGAAGGGCAGAATGTTAGACGGGCCTGCGTGCCCAATTCTTAACCCTTTGAAAATAAAGTTTGTTCGTTCATTCATTCGTTTGTTCTCTCTCTCTCTCTCTCTCTCTCTCTCTCTCTCTCTCTCTCTCTCTCTCTCTCTCTCTCTCTCTCTCTCTCTCTCTTTCTCTCTCTTTCTCTTTCTCTTTCTCTCTCTCTCTCCTGAAAGCTGGTAAGATTTGTGAATTAATAAGGACATAGCTAACATGTGGCGTATTTTATTGTGACTAACAGGCCAGAATTGTTTTTTGTGTGAATTCACAAAATCATTTTTAACGTGTAGTTTTTCATTGTGACGAACAGGCCAGAACCGTGTTTTCCATGTGAATTCACAAAAATATGGGTAACATTTGGTTTATTTCAATATGACTAACAGGCCAGAAATGTTCCTGCAGACATTAAGTCGCATCGTTTTATTAATCCAATGTTTTTTTTTTTTTCTATCAGAAGTAAAATTCAAAACCTATCATTCAGACTGCATAACTACAATGATAACCCTCACAATCAGTAGATATCCACATTTTCCTCTGTGTCAAAGTCTGCTGACAATAAAATACCTTTTTCTTATTGTGTTTTATAATGTAGGAAGATGTATGGCTTATTTTTGTTATCAGCATTCTTCACTATGGAGTTTGTCCCTGCCATTGACTTACGACAGTTGAAGAGTTACATTTTATTTTAAATTCCTCAGACTTTGTTCATTGCGGTGGAAGTCTATAGACAGAGCTGAGTTTGCAATTGCCAGGCATACACTTGAGTTGATCTACACACAGAGTTTATGTTGGTGAGTGAATGGCAGTATTGTATTAATGAGTGATAACAATCTGCTAGTGAATGGTAGCATTGTAATGGTGAGAGTTAGCATTCTTCTTCTTCTGCGGCTTGAACCCTTTGTGTTGTGGAGAGGTATAACTTAATTTTACAAACTATCATCTGTCAAGATGGCAAGGTGCCAGTCTAGTCAATTACCTATATCAGTCTGTGACATTCAAAGATGAAGAAGAATGAGCTGGAAAAAGAAAGAGAAGGCTAAGATGAAGCTACTTATTCCTGCTCTCTTTGAATAGCTTTTCAGTTTCTGAGCCTGCTGTATTTTATTCTTGAAATAGCACATTTTAAACTGTAAAAAACTTATGTATGAAAGATCAATGTATTGACCATCGCTGCAGTTCATAGCTCTTTCTTTTTTTTTCAGGCTTGGCATCTATTATTCCCCACTGCTTCCTGTGGTAGTCATTGTCAAGCTTATTATCACCTTCTACGTCAAAAGGGTGAGTACTTTATTGAAATCTGTATTTTCACTATATGCAATCTTTCTCCACAATAAACCACACATATGACACAGCCATTGGTGCCCACTCTATAACTATGAACAGCATGACAATTTAGGTAGTTTCGGTAACATGGGCTTCCATATGGCTGGAGTCACAGATTTATACCAACATTTGTGTTTTAAGTGATTCACTCAGCATGCTCTGAAAGTTCGAGACAGGTTTTGTACATAGACAGTGCACTGGATCTCTTAGGTCTGTTGTTGGTAGAGTCGCCTTCATATTCTTTGAGGGAAATGAACGAGCTAATATGATAAACTTAGTGCCTCAGCATCCCTTGCAGATGGCCAGCCCATGAATTGAGCCTATGTTTTTAATATACTTACAAAGATTTCAAGAGCGGAGGACTTTGACGCCAGTGAATCCACATCATTGTCCAGAATGAAAGACTTGCGGGTAAGAATTGACACGGCCAAACAAGAGAACTAGGGGTCTCATCCACCAGCACAGAACTGGCATTATTAGCCACTGGTCGCTGATGCATATGTTGGGAGGAGGATCTGAGCACCTATGGTCTTGTCTGGAATGCAAGGATGATACTCCAACAGATAGCAGACCAGATATGACACAGTCAAGACAGCATACCTGGCATTGAAACACAAGCTTCAGCTTCTTCTACCCCTGGACCCAACAGCATGGTTGGATTAGGAAAATCAAGCATGGTAGTGGACGATATGAACACCCGGCTGCCTTTCTTTACAAGCTTCACTTACAGAATCTAATTACATTAAAGATAATTAACATTTTGGTGCAAAACAAATATAATCATTTTCATTTAGTGAAAGTATGCATATGTAAATTTTTCATTTTGCTTACAGTATAGTGTCACACAGAACTGTCGACCTTCACTAAAGCCGTGGCGTGCATCTCGAACCCACACCATCTTTGTTGGATACATCTTCATCTTTTTTATTTTCACCTGTGTTGCAGTTTTCTTTAGCATTTTTGAGTAAGTGGCATATGTATGGATGTATATTTCTGTTTAGTCTTTTTAAACATGTCTGTGAAATTAATGTTGCAAAGTAATAATGAAAAGGGGGGGGGCTGAGTGGTCTCGAGGTATGGTATCCGCCTCGAGTGCTGGAGGTCCAGGGTTCAGGCCCCGGTGAGGATCAGGATTTATTTAAAAAATCCACGTGGACTTCCAGTAATAAAATTTCCCCTGGTCTCTGGGTAGTGAGATCGGATGCCCGTGTGTATTGTTGCCCACGTAAAAAATCCCTTGGCAGTTGGAAATCGAAAAAGAATAGCCTAATGGTGCTGCCCGGGCAAAATTTTGAGTA
>JACEFZ010002245.1:0-2500 GCA_014155875.1 Cepaea nemoralis
CAGCAGCAGAAGAAGAAGAAAAAGGAGGAGTAGGCGGAAGGAGGAGGAAGAAGGTGGAGGAGGGAGGAAGAGATAGGTGGATAGAGGAGGAGAAGGAGGAGTAGGGAGGAATAGGAGGGAGGAGGAGGGAATAGGAGGAGGAGGGGGGAAAGAGGAGAAGGAGGAGGAGGGAAGAGGAGGAAGAGGGAGGAGGAGGAGGGAGGAGGAGGAGTAGAGAGGAGGAGGGAGGAGGAGGGAGAAAGAGGAGGAAAAGGAAGGATGAGGAAGAGGGAGGAGGGGGAGGAGGAGGGCGGAGGAAGAGGGAGGAGGAAGAGGGAGAAGGAGGGAGGAGGAGAACACAGGGGGAGGAGGGAGAGGGAGGAGGAGGGAGGAGGAGGGAGGAGGAGGAGGAAGGAGGTGGAGGGAGAAGGAGGAGGGGGAGAAGGAGGAGGAAGAATGATGAGGAGGGAGGAGGAGGAAGAGGGAGGAGGAGGGATGTGGAGGAGGAGGGAGGAGGGGGAGAAGAAGGAGGAGGAAGAATGATGAGGAGGGAGGAGGAGGAAAAGGGAGGAGGAGGGATGTGGAGGAGGAGGGAGGAGGTAGAGAGAGGAGGTAGGAGGAAGAGGGAGGAGGAAGAGACAGGCAGAGAGAGGAGGAGGAGGGAGGAGGAGGAGAGGGGGCGGAATAGGAGGGAGGAGGAGGGATTAGGAGCAGGAGGGGGGGAAAGAGGAGAAGGAGGAGGAGGGAGGAGGAGGAAGAGGCAGGAGGAGGGAGGAGGAGGAAGGAGGAGAAAGGAGAAGGATGTAGGAGGAGGGAGGAGGAGGAGAGAGGAGGTATTAGGAGGAGGGAGAAGGAGGATGGAGGAGGGAGCAGGAGGGAGAGGGAGAGGGAGGAGGAGGGAGAAGGAGGAGGAGGAGGGAGGAGGAGAATGCAGGAGGAGGAGGGAGAGGGAGAAGGAGGGAGGAGGAGAGAGGAGGAGGAGGGAGGAGGTGGAGGGAGAATGAGGAGGGAGGAGGTGGAGGGAGAATGAGGAGGGAGGAAAAGTAGAAGGAGGAGGGAGAAGGAGGAGAAGGAGGGAGGAGGAGGAGGAATGATGAGGAGGGAGGAGGAGGAAGAGGGAGGAGGGATGTGGAGGAAGGAGGTGGAGGGAGGAGGTAGAGGGAGGAGGGAGGAAAAGGGAGGAGGAGAAGGAGGGAGGAGGTAGGAGGAGGAGGAAAAGGAAGGAGGAGGAGGAAGAGGGAGGAGGAGGATAGAGGAGGAAGAGGAGGGAGAGGGAGGAGGGGAGGGGAAGAGGAAGAGGGTAGGAGGAGGAGGAGGGGAGAGGAGGAGGAAGGATGTGGAGGAAGGAGGAGGAGGGATTAGGTAGAGAGAGGAAAAGGGAGGAGAGAGGAGGAGGAGGAGGTAGGAGGAGGAGGAAGAGGGAGGAGGAAGTGGGAGGAGGAGGAGGAAGAGGGAGGAGGTGGATGGAGGAGGAAAAGATGGGAGAGGGGGAGGGGAAGAAGAAGAGGGTAGGAATTGGAGGAGGGGAGAGGAGGAGGAGGAGAGAGAAGGAGGGATGAGGAGGGAGGAGGGGAAGGAGGGAGGAGGAAAGGAGAGGAGGCGGAGGGAGGAGGAGGGGGAGGAAGGAGGAGGGAGAATGAGGAGGGGAGGAAGGAAAGGGAGGTGGAAGAGAAGGAGGGGGAGGAAGGAGGTAGAGGGAGGAGGAGTTAGAGGGAGGAGGAGGAGGAAGGAAAGGGAGGAGGAAGAGGAGGAGAAGGGAGGAGGGTGGAGGGAGGAGGTAGAGGGAGGGTTAGGTAGAGGGAGGAGGAGGAGGGAGTAGGATGTAGGAGGAAGAGAGAAGGAGGGAGAAGGAGGAGGAGGGAGAAGGAGGCAGTAGGAGAAGGAGGGAGAGGGAGGAGGAGGGAAGAGGAGGCGGAGGGAGAAGGAGGAAGGAGTAGGAGGGAGGATGATGGAGGAGGAAGGGAGAGGAAGAGGGAGAAGGAGGAGGGAGGGGGAGGAGGTAGAGAGAGAAGGAGGAGGGTGGAGGGAGGAGGTAGAGGGAGGAGGTAGAGGGAGGAGGAGAAGAGAGGAGGAGGGAGTTCGCCATTCCGAATTCATACTCGTCTAGGTTCTGTGATTTTGGTCCTTCCATTGATTGTTCTTCCCTTCTACATGACTGTAGATAACTTCCTTACACATAAAAAGATGAATTGTTATTGATATTGCCGTGGCATGGAGGAATATCAGCAGCAGAGATGATCCAGAAAACCAAAGACCGAGATCTACGGAGAGCCATGAACGCCTACGCCAGCCGGCACGGCACTTGATGATGATGATGATTGCCGTGTGACGATTCTGTGTAGTCACGTCATTTTCTTCGCTTTCCCTAGCGTTTTGGTTCGGGGATTCTTTCATCATCATCATCATATATTTACGTACGTATTTTGGGAGGGGGAGGAGGGAGGAGGAGGAAGAAGAAAAAAAGAATACGACAGTTGGCAGCGCTGGAATGAAAGGAAGACGTGTAGAAAATTTCATCTCA
>JACEFZ010002245.1:5000-20544 GCA_014155875.1 Cepaea nemoralis
CTAATTTTTGTAGTTCTATCTGTACCACTCCATAATTTACTCAGTTGTTTTAGTCTTTGAAGAGCAATTGATGGTCGTCGTTTAATTTCTTTCATTTTGTCACCGTTGTTGGTAATCAATGACCCAAGATATTCAAAATTTTCCACCACCTACAATTTTTCCTTATTAACTTATATTTCTTTCTCCATAGTAGTTTTATCTGTATGCATTATCTTTGTTTTTGCTATGTTAACATATAAGTTGTGATTTTCGCTATTCAATTGGGTTGAAGCTATTAGGTTTTCTATGCCATTCTACACTGCCACCACAAAATCACTGTCAACAATAAAGCAATAGAAAATGCGACAAACTGTGCTTAGTTTGGCTCCATACACAACAACAAGCAGGAGCTGTGGTTTGTGGGATAGTGAGACACATTGACACACATTTTCATAATTCCCCGACAATTTCAAAGAGCCAAGTTGCAGGCTAGACAGAAAAGTTGGCAAGAGAAACCTGAACTTTGAAATAGATAGAAGGAAGTTATGGAAGCTAATAAAACGTAACGACGAGGGTACAAGACGAAACTCAAAAGATTGCGCTACACAAAGTAGTGCCCTCAGTGCAGCACCAGTCACGCATTTCTTATAAAGAAATACCTTTATCCCACCCCGCCCTCTCCAGTTATTTCGCCTTCTCTTCGACTTTTCCCAATGTGTCACTTCCTCTCTGCCGGCATACGTAGCTCGTGGTAGTTTGATTTCTGTGCCCTAGGATATAGATGTACGAGGGTAAGTTAATAAGTAAGTCACAAATGGCTGTAGAAAAATAACTAAATATGATAACAACTTGAAACCAGTTTCTTTTTATACATACATTGACCCTTTATTTTCCAACATAATTTCCACCAACATTGATGCACTTATCCCATCGTTTTATCAGTCCTCCCAATCCGGCTGCATAGAACTGCGTGCTCTGTTTTCTAAACCACGTTTTCACTTCACTTTCAACTTCGGCGTCACTCGCGAAATGTCTCCCGCCAAGGTGAGTTTTCAGTTGACTTAGCCCCTTGCGATTTCCCGTAAAGCGGTGCATAGCTAGGTAGAAAAAGTTAAGAGGGCGAGCCAATAAGTAGGCCTAAGTCACACAGTTCTGTGGGATGGCAGGTAAATGAAAAAAGAGCACGCAGTAAAATGCAGCCGGTTTGGTAGGACTGATAAAACGTGCTCTCGAACGCAGGAGTGTATGTGCTTTCCCCCACTAACTTTCCAACCTGCCTACGCCCCCTGGATTTTCCACAGAACTAATGGTAGTGAAACTATTAATTAAAAACGTCGCGTGTCTTATATAGAATATTGCGATCAATCCAAGATTCATTTTTTTAGGCAATTTTACGCTCAGTAGCTTGCCACTACTGCTGAAAAGAGAAACGGCTTCTAAATCGGGACAGGTCAATGAGTCAGATATGTCAAACATGCTGCACTGCGGGCGGTTTATAAATAAACACACATAGTGTTGTTTGGAGCTTATAGAAGTGAAAAGAAGGAAGTAGAGACTAGAGGACGCACTAGACAACATATATATTGAAAGCTATAGCTACCGACCTGGATTCGAACCTGTCACCTCCAAATGACGACAGCTCCTCTCTGCAGGAACAAGTGTACTTCGACGCTTGACCAACTAGACACCTCTAAAAAGGGTGTCTTCATTAGCCAGGTCTATCATCTACATGAACCTACAACTATGAAGTACAGACAGAATTCGTATCTGACCATTGATATGGCATTATAGGTCTCATAATTGTATATTAAACCAGCATAGGTCAAATAACAAACACATCGGACCGTGATGATGTGCGTGCAGGAATGGCAGTCAAGAAACCCCAAAATGAAAAGCTTGTCGAAATCGAATGCACTTGTCCACAAAATAAAAAATGGACCGTTTTACTCGCCATAAGACGTACTGGCCATGGAATGCTAGACCCAGATTTAGTTAGTTAGTTAGTTAGTTTAGTGAGTGAGTGAGTGAGCTAGTTAGCTAGTTAGTTAGTTAGTTAGTTAGCTAGCTAGCTAGTTAGTTAGTTAGTTAGTTAGTTTAGTGAGTGAGTGAGTGAGCTAGTTAGCTAGTTAGTTAGTTAGCTAGCTAGTTAGTTAGTTAGTTAGCTAGTAGCTAGTTAGTTAGTTAGTTAGTTAGTTAGTTAGTTAGTTTAGTTAGTTTAGTGAGTGAGTGAGTGAGTGAGTGAGTGAGTAAGCGAGTTAGTTAGTTAGTTAGTTAGTTAGTTAGTTAGTTAGTTAGTTAGTTAGTCGACAGATCATCCTCAATGCACACCGAACCATTCAGTCCATAAGTGCTCGGATCCCCTCCTCAGCAAATCCCGCAGCGTGTAGTGGCTCACGACACCAGTTCTGTGTTGGTTTATCAATCTTCTTTGGTTTCCTGCGTAGTGTTCTTGTTTGGCCACACCTCTTTTAATTTGCTGTTCTCGCAGTCTGACCATGGTTGTAGATTCAGTCATCACTTGGTTCTCGCAAAAGTCTACTTCTCGTAGAGCATTCAGAATGTCAGCCCGCTCATTTCCTTGTACTCCCGCAAGCCCTGGCACGAAGATGAAACTAATCTTTGCCAGCCGAGACCACTCCAGAGACAGCAACCACTTTCTTCGGATCCACCCTGTTTCCATCTTTTTGAGCATGCTCATTGAGTCGCTAAGGAAATATGCCCTAGTGAATGTCTGTGTCTCGAGCCATGTTATTGCTTTACTTACTGTCATGACTTCCATAGTCCGGCTACTTGTGGTCTCAACAAAAGCACCAGAGTCCTCCTTCCCTGTTAGACCAACAGATACTCGAGACGCGATGTGTTCAGTACCACGCCGGCCGCCTTCACTTCCTCTGGTACACATTTTAGGCTGGATTGATCTGGCAGCACATGTCAGATTAAAATATCCGATTCGATACGAATTTGAACCCATGACCACTGGCCCGGTGTGCTGGTGTTTTAGTCACCAAACTACTGCCACTACCCAGTGAGACTTTAGTTTGGCGAAAACAGCCCTGCGTTGCTCCTGGTTGAACCTTTTGCATAAGACATTCAGTAGGTGTTTAAATTAGTTAGACTTGGTTCCTGCTTCACGGCAAAGGGTCACCCCCATAATGCTCCGTTCATATGCTAGTGAATATCACACAAAATTCTCCTACCTGTCCCATGTGAAAAGTGGAACAAACAGCAGTACCGACAAACCAACAGCACACACGGGCAAGTACATGCATAAGGCCGCTGCCAGAATGCTAACCCAACAGTCCGCCACTAAAATTAGTTTATCGTCGATACAGCGGCAGCTTCACACACATCACTGCATAATGCAAAACTAGCTAGTTCAGCAACCGACCGCCGCCATTTGTGTGTTTTGTGCTGTCGGGAAATCGCACGACAAATATCCTTTGAATATGAAAAACTAACACAAGCCAAAGCAGTCAAGAAAGCCGCCATTATTATCATCATCATTAGCATGTTTATTGATTGGTAAGCACGCCTGGGCTTTATATGAGGAACCAAAGCACTCTATATAAACTTGAAGTCTTCGTGGACTTACACACGGCAAGTAAATTAAACACAATAGGGACTTCAAGGCTTAAAAAGTGAGCATCCAATAAATCGAGTCTGAACACAAACACCGAAAAGAACGCATTATAACGGCGCATTTACATGTAACACGTTCATCAGCGAACACATCCAACGACAAGAAAATCTTCAAAGCAGACTTTAATGAAAAGATATGAAAATGAAATTGACATGCCCCTTAACAACTACGGGTAAGAGTTGTCACAAAATAGCAAACATAGTGCCACTAACAAGTCATAGTTCCTTCACGATACTTGGGTCTGCAATACTCCATATATAGTTCTATCGATATGAGCAGTGCCACATCATTCGCTATCAAGTTCTATCTCATGAGACACAGATCTGCAGAACTATATATCGAATTCCACCTCATGGGGCATGGATCTGCAGCACTCTATATCAAGTTGTAAACTTGATTTCTCTATAGACACCAACATTATTCTAACATGATCTTCTAATGCATGTAACATATTTGTAAATAGAACACTGGTGACAGTTAAGCATATGCCATACAAAAACATGAGACAAATACAGCGCTGCAAGCAGTGGCGTCACTGGGGTTGGTGTCACCCAGTGCGGTAAACTCTTGGTGTCACCCCTCTAGACTTTCACCATGGTCTTCTTCCGAGTGTTCCTGTACCATATATAATCGCATATAGTAATGTTTGTAAAATAAGTCAAAAAGTTAATAAGGACATAAGAAAGAAAACAAATTGAACAATATAACTTCAATACTTCAGGTAAAACATAAATAAAGAACTTCGACAAACTCGGACAAAGTTAAATTTTTGTTATTTTGCTATGTCTGCTTTGTCAAATTTGCAATTTTTTTATTTTGGTGTCACCCCTTGATGGTGTCACCCGGTGCGGCCCGCACCCCCCTAGTGACGCCCCTGGCTGCAAGGAGCTTTTACTGACATTTTAAGCTCAATCAGTATGCAAAAGAGTATTCATGCGCCGACACTGCAAGCCTACACAGCTCGGGAGGTGTGGGCTCGCGTGGAGGAGCTCTTCTGTGGAGGAATGACAAGTGCAGATAAGCAATCTGCCAACGACACGTAGATCATCCAAGTTAACCCAACCTTCAAGCGGTACACACGGGAAAGTGCAAGCAGGTGTCGAGGTGAAGCATAAACAGTGGGAGAGTGCCCGTTTATTGACTTCATATATCGTGATTCCCATGGACTCTGGTATCCCCTCTGGCCATCTTCTGGATGAGATTCGCCTCAAGCAGTGACGGGCCTAGCAAATGGGACAGTAACTGCTTACAACAACGTAAAGAAGAGATCAATCTGAACAATATCGTACTGATATAATTAATGTAAAGAGGTTAGCATGGCTGAGAGGTTTACCAAGATTAAACTTCCTCTTTTGATGAAGTAGTGGGTTAGTTTCACACGTCGGTCAGATGGATCTAATTGGACATTCCTCGTTCAGAAAACAATGGTCAACTACTGAAGGTCAAGTTGCCTAGTATATCACAAACAGCCAACAGACGTTAGATGTGATTGTTAACGTCCTACAGACGTTAGATGTGATTGTTAACGTCCTAAAAAAGGTAATCTCGGCTCCCACATCACCCCAGGCTAAAACTAGTACCAAGACATGTCTTGGGGAGCATGCTAGTGACCACATCACCACCGAGTGCCAGTTAGTCTATAAAACTAAGGGTCAGACACCATACGCCCAATGTAAATAATAGCGTGTAAACGCGTCTTTTACCAGCTGAATATTACTATTAGTTAGTTGCATATCCTTTACAGGACGTCGCAGCCAACACCAGCATTTTTTGCTGTTGTGATCTCTTGGCAAGTTTACTTTCAGTAGTTTTCCATTGCTTTCTGAAATACCGGCACCCATACCATTTCATATATAGACAAACAATATTCATCATCATCATCTTCTGCCGTCAAGCGTCGTGGGGAGGAATAATTTGCGTTCCAGCGCCCGGTGGGCGGCACTGGGTATTAATCGTATATATTTCAGCTGAATATAGACAAACAATATTGATCGTACACTATGCAGTCTCAGCTGAATATAGACATAAGTCAGAATATATGTCAAGATAGTCACAGTTAGCTTGTGGGACAACTGTATTCACAGTAGTACCTACGTTTAGTTTACTGAACATCAGCATCTCAGTCTGTCATGCAAGTCTAAAATTTGCCGCTACTGCTATAACTTGACACTAGGGGACCAGTGAGGACCTCAAGCAGATGATCTTGTTCATGGCCTAATAGGTAATAGAAGCATAACAAGTATTGATCATCATCATCATCAACTTTCACCTTTGCCGTCAAGCATCATGGGGAGGAATAATTGGCACTCCGGTGCCTGATGGGTGGCATTGGACAGTCTTTGATGTCGTCAATCCATTTCTTCTCGGGCGTCCTTTTGCTCTCATCGCAGATATTTGATGTAAGGCCAGTGATGGTAGTTGTTGGCGTTGCATTCTAACGACATAGCCAAACCACTTGATCTTCTGTCTTTCAATAAATGTGGCACAAGGTGTTGATCCCATAGTCTGTCTGATAACAGCATTTCTTACTCGGTCTCGGATTGTTAAGTTGGCAGCCCTACTCAGGCATCTCATCTCACAGGTGTTGATTTTGCGAAAGTGTGATTTGGATAAAGTCCAAGTTTGATATTGGTAGCATAGGGTTGATCGCTGAAGAAAAACTACTACTTGACCCTTGTGAAGTGATAACCACGGCAGCAGTAGCTAGTATGCTTTCCTGCTAGCCTGTTGGTCATGAGCTCGAATCCCTGTTGAGGGGGGAATTTATTTTTAATGACCAGGGATTCTAGTTTTATTCAGTCTAAAATGTGTACTAGAAAACGTTTTGGGAAGTAAAAGTAGACAGCACAATACTGTAGTCTGTGTAATATTAACCACACCATTCATCGAGTGATGACTTTTTTTAAAATTTGCATATCCTATTTACAAGACATGGCAGTCAAGACCAGCATTTTTCAGCTGCTAATGATGTCTTGGCAAGTTTTACGCTCAGTAGTTTGTCAGTGCTTTCTGAACGGCCGGTTCATATCATCATCATCAAGTGCCGTGCGGACTCGCGTAGGCGTTCATGACTCTCCACAGATCTCGGTCTTTGGTTTTCTGGATCAACTTTGCTGTTGATATTCCTCCATGCCACCGTCTCAATCCATCCAGCATCATTTCTCGTGGTGTGCCTCTGCCTCTCTTCCCCTCGATCTTTCCAGTTGTCACGATGTTCTCCAGCGCCTCTTCTCATCACATGACCAAAAAAAGCTGTTTGTCTCTTTCTTATTGTTGTATATAATGTTCTAGTTTCGTTAGCCTCTTTAAGGCATTCGTTGTTAGTTACTTTGGCAGTCCAGGGAATTCTGCAACATTCGTCTAAGGAACCACATCTCTGTTGCTTCCAATCTCTTCATAATTTGTTCATTTATATTCCAAGATTCACAGCCATACAGCAAAACAGGTTCTATATAGCACTTAAGCACTCTTTCTTACATTCAATGATAATGACTTATTGCATAAGATATTCATTTCCTGAAAAGCAGCCTTAGCTTTCCCTATTCTGCTCTGTAGTCCATCTTCCATCTGATGTTATAAATGTCCCTAGATATTTAAAACTATCCACTTGTTGAAGAATTATCCCTTCTATCTCTATTTCACACATACCTTTCCATAATAAACCAACGCGACTCGATCTGCTGCCAAATCTCGCGCAGCTATGTTTCGAACATGGGTATACGGGATTACAAACAGCATCTTTAACCCCTTTGAGTGATGACTGGTTATAAAAATACAGGACTAGCACCACATACTGAATATGCCTCTAGGCATGGAAAAGGATTTTACATTACTTTTTGATTTACTTGTCAGGCGATGGTAGTGTCATTGTTCTGTGAAGTAGTAGGTACAGTAGCCAGGTGGCCTGCATGCTCTGTGAAGTAGTAGGTACAGTAGCCAGGTGGCCTGCATGCTCTGTGAAGTAGTAGGTACAGTAGCCAGGTGGCCTGCATGCTCTGTGAAGTAGTAGGTACAGTAGCCAGGTGGCCTGCATGCTCTGTGAAGTAGTAGGTACAGTAGCCAGGTGGCCTGCATGCTCTGTGAAGTAGTAGGTACAGTAGCCAGGTGGCCTGCATGCTCTGTGAAGTAGTAGGTACAGTAGCCAGGTGGCCTGCATGCTCTGTGAAGTAGTAGGTACAGTAGCCAGGTGGCCTGCATGCTCTGTGAAGTAGTAGGTACAGTAGCCAGGTGGCCTGCATGCTCTGTGAAGTAGTAGGTACAGTAGCCAGGTGGCCTGCATGCTCTGTGAAGTAGTAGGTACAGTAGCCAGGTGGCCTGCATGCTCTGTGAAGTAGTAGGTACAGTAGCCAGGTGGCCTGCATGCTCTGTGAAGTAGTAGGTACAGTAGCCAGGTGGCCTGCATGCTCTGTGAAGTAGTAGGTACAGTAGCCAGGTGGCCTGCATGCTCTGTGAAGTAGTAGGTACAGTAGCCAGGTGGCCTGCATGCTCTGTGAAGTAGTAGGTACAGTAGCCAGGTGGCCTGCATGCTCTGTGAAGTAGTAGGTACAGTAGCCAGGTGGCCTGCATGCTCTGTGAAGTAGTAGGTACAGTAGCCAGGTGGCCTGCATGCTCTGTGAAGTAGTAGGTACAGTAGCCAGGTGGCCTGCATGCTCTGTGAAGTAGTAGGTACAGTAGCCAGGTGGCCTGCATGCTCTGTGAAGTAGTAGGTACAGTAGCCAGGTGGCCTGCATGCTCTGTGAAGTAGTAGGTACAGTAGCCAGGTGGCCTGCATGCTCTGTGAAGTAGTAGGTACAGTAGCCAGGTGGCCTGCATGCTCTGTGAAGTAGTAGGTACAGTAGCCAGGTGGCCTGCATGCTCTGTGAAGTAGTAGGTACAGTAGCCAGGTGGACTGCATGCTCTGTGAAGTAGTAGGTACAGTAGCCAGGTGGCCTGCATGCTCTGTGAAGTAGTAGGTACAGTAGCCAGGTTGGCCTGCATGCTCTGTGAAGTAGTAGGTACAGTAGCCAGGTGGCCTGCATGCTCTGTGAAAGTAGTAGGTACAGTAGCCAGGTGGCCTGCATTGCTCTGTGAAGTAGGTAGGTACAGTAGCCAGGTGGCCTGCATGCTCTGTGACAGTAGTAGGTACAGTAGCCAGGTTGGCCTGCATGCTCTGGAAGTAGTAGGTACAGTAGCCAGGTGGCCTGCATGCTCTGTGAAGTAGTAGGTACAGTAGCCAGGTGGCCTGCATGCTCTGTGAAGTAGTAGGTACAGTAGCCAGGTGGCCTGCATGCTCTGTGAAGTAGTAGGTACAGTAGCCAGGTGGCCTGCATGCTCTGTGAAGTAGTAGGTACAGTAGCCAGGTGGCCTGCATGCTCTGTGAAGTAGTAGGTACAGTAGCCAGGTGGCCTGCATGCTCTGTGAAGTAGTAGGTACAGTAGCCAGGTGGCCTGCATGCTCTGTGAAGTAGTAGGTACAGTAGCCAGGTGGCCTGCATGCTCTGTGAAGTAGTAGGTACAGTAGCCAGGTGGCCTGCATGCTCTGTGAAGTAGTAGGTACAGTAGCCAGGTGGCCTGCATGCTCTGTGAAGTAGTAGGTACAGTAGCCAGGTGGCCTGCATGCTCTGTGAAGTAGTAGGTACAGTAGCCAGGTGGCCTGCATGCTCTGTGAAGTAGTAGGTACAGTAGCCAGGTGGCCTGCATGCTCTGTGAAGTAGTAGGTACAGTAGCCAGGTGGCCTGCATGCTCTGTGAAGTAGTAGGTACAGTAGCCAGGTGGCCTGCATGCTCTGTGAAGTAGTAGGTACAGTAGCCAGGTGGCCTGCATGCTCTGTGAAGTAGTAGGTACAGTAGCCAGGTGGCCTGCATGCTCTGTGAAGTAGTAGGTACAGTAGCCAGGTGGCCTGCATGCTCTGTGAAGTAGTAGGTACAGTAGCCAGGTGGCCTGCATGCTCTGTGAAGTAGTAGGTACAGTAGCCAGGTGGCCTGCATGCTCTGTGAAGTAGTAGGTACAGTAGCCAGGTGGCCTGCATGCTCTGTGAAGTAGTAGGTACAGTAGCCAGGTGGCCTGCATGCTCTGTGAAGTAGTAGGTACAGTAGCCAGGTGGCCTGCATGCTCTGTGAAGTAGTAGGTACAGTAGCCAGGTGGCCTGCATGCTCTGTGAAGTAGTAGGTACAGTAGCCAGGTGGCCTGCATGCTCTGTGAAGTAGTAGGTACAGTAGCCAGGTGGCCTGCATGCTCTGTGAAGTAGTAGGTACAGTAGCCAGGTGGCCTGCATTGCTCTGTGAAGTAGTAGGTACAGTAGCCAGGTGGCCTGCATGCTCTGTGAAGTAGTAGGTACAGTAGCCAGGTGGCCTGCATGCTCTGTGAAGTAGTAGGTACAGTAGCCAGGTGGCCTGCATGCTCTGTGAAGTAGTAGGTACAGTAGCCAGGTGGCCTGCATGCTCTGGTGAAGTAGTAGGTACAGTAGCCAGGTGGCCTGCATGCTCTGTGAAGTAGTAGGTACAGTAGCCAGGTGGCCTGCATGCTCTGTGAAGTAGTAGGTACAGTAGCCAGGTGGCCTGCATGCTCTGTGAAGTAGTAGGTACAGTAGCCAGGTGGCCTGCATGCTCTGTGAAGTAGTAGGTACAGTAGCCAGGTGGCCTGCATGCTCTGTGAAAGTAGTAGGTACAGTAGCCAGGTGGCCTGCATGCTCTGTGAAGTAGTAGGTACAGTAGCCAGGTGGCCTGCATGCTCTGTGAAGTAGTAGGTACAGTAGCCAGGTGGCCTGCATGCTCTGTGAAGTAGTAGGTACAGTAGCCAGGTGGCCTGCATGCTCTGTGAAGTAGTAGGTACAGTAGCCAGGTGGCCTGCATGCTCTGTGAAGTAGTAGGTACAGTAGCCAGGTGGCCTGCATGCTCTGTGAAGTAGTAGGTACAGTAGCCAGGTGGCCTGCATGCTCTGTGAAGTAGTAGGTACAGTAGCCAGGTGGCCTGCATGCTCTGTGAAGTAGTAGGTACAGTAGCCAGGTGGCCTGCATGCTCTGTGAAGTAGTAGGTACAGTAGCCAGGTGGCCTGCATGCTCTGTGAAGTAGTAGGTACAGTAGCCAGGTGGCCTGCATGCTCTGTGAAGTAGTAGGTACAGTAGCCAGGTGGCCTGCATGCTCTGTGAAGTAGTAGGTACAGTAGCCAGGTGGCCTGCATGCTCTGTGAAGTAGTAGGTACAGTAGCCAGGTGGCCTGCATGCTCTGTGAAGTAGTAGGTACAGTAGCCAGGTGGCCTGCATGCTCTGTGAAGTAGTAGGTACAGTAGCCAGGTGGCCTGCATGCTCTGTGAAGTAGTAGGTACAGTAGCCAGGTGGCCTGCATGCTCTGTGAAGTAGTAGGTACAGTAGCCAGGTGGCCTGCATGCTCTGTGAAGTAGTAGGTACAGTAGCCAGGTGGCCTGCATGCTCTGTGAAGTAAATAGGTACAGTAGCCAGGTGGCCTGCATGCTCTGTGAGTAGTAGGTACAGTAGCCAGGTGGCCTGCATGCTCTGTGAAGTAGTAGGTACAGTAGCCAGGTGGCCTGCATGCTCTGTGAAGTAGTAGGTACAGTAGCCAGGTGGCCTGCATGCTCTGTGAAGTAGTAGGTACAGTAGCCAGGTGGCCTGCATGCTCTGTGAAGTAGTAGGTACAGTAGCCAGGTGGCCTGCATGCTCTGTGAAGTAGTAGGTACAGTAGCCAGGTGGCCTGCATGCTCTGTGAAGTAGTAGGTACAGTAGCCAGGTGGCCTGCATGCTCTGTGAAGTAGTAGGTACAGTAGCCAGGTGGCCTGCATGCTCTGTGAAGTAGTAGGTACAGTAGCCAGGTGGCCTGCATGCTCTGTGAAGTAGTAGGTACAGTAGCCAGGTGGCCTGCATGCTCTGTGAAGTAGTAGGTACAGTAGCCAGGTGGCCTGCATGCTCTGTGAAGTAGTAGGTACAGTAGCCAGGTGGCCTGCATGCTCTGTGAAGTAGTAGGTACAGTAGCCAGGTGGCCTGCATGCTCTGTGAAGTAGTAGGTACAGTAGCCAGGTGGCCTGCATGCTCTGTGAAGTAGTAGGTACAGTAGCCAGGTGGCCTGCATGCTCTGTGAAGTAGTAGGTACAGTAGCCAGGTGGCCTGCATGCTCTGTGAAGTAGTAGGTACAGTAGCCAGGTGGCCTGCATGCTCTGTGAAGTAGTAGGTACAGTAGCCAGGTGGCCTGCATGCTCTGTGAAGTAGTAGGTACAGTAGCCAGGTGGCCTGCATGCTCTGTGAAGTAGTAGGTACAGTAGCCAGGTGGCCTGCATGCTCTGTGAAGTAGTAGGTACAGTAGCCAGGTGGCCTGCATGCTCTGTGAAGTAGTAGGTACAGTAGCCAGGTGGCCTGCATGCTCTGTGAAGTAGTAGGTACAGTAGCCAGGTGGCCTGCATGCTCTGTGAAGTAGTAGGTACAGTAGCCAGGTGGCCTGCATGCTCTGTGAAGAAGTAGGTACAGTAGCCAGGTGGCCTGCATGCTCTGTGAAGAAGTAGGTACAGTAGCCAGGTGGCCTGCATGCTCTGTGAAGTAGTAGGTACAGTAGCCAGGTGGCCTGCATGCTCTGTGAAGTAGTAGGTACAGTAGCCAGGTGGCCTGCATGCTCTGTGAAGTAGTAGGTACAGTAGCCAGGTGGCCTGCATGCTCTGTGAAGTAGTAGGTACAGTAGCCAGGTGGCCTGCATGCTCTGTGAAGTAGTAGGTACAGTAGCCAGGTGGCCTGCATGCTCTGTGAAGAAGTAGGTACAGTAGCCAGGTGGACCTGCATGCTCTGGAAGTAGTAGGTACAGTAGCCAGGTGGCCTGCATGCTCTGTGAAGTAGTAGGTACAGTAGCCAGGTGGCCTGCATGCTCTGTGAAGTAGTAGGTACAGTAGCCAGGTGGCCTGCATGCTCTGTGACGAAGTAGGTACAGTAGCCAGGTGGCCTGCCATGCTCTGTGAAGAAGTAGGTACAGTAGCCAGGTGGCCTGCATGCTCTGTGAAGTAGTAGGTACAGTAGCCAGGTGGCCTGCATGCTCTGTGAAGTAGTAGGTACAGTAGCCAGGTGGCCTGCATGCTCTGTGAAGTAGTAGGTACAGTAGCCAGGTGGCCTGCATGCTCTGTGAAGAAGTAGGTACAGTAGCCAGGTGGCCTGCATGCTCTGTGAAGTAGTAGGTACAGTAGCCAGGTGGCCTGCATGCTCTGTGAAGTAGTAGGTACAGTAGCCAGGTGGCCTGCATGCTCTGTGAAGTAGTAGGTACAGTAGCCAGGTGGCCTGCATGCTCTGTGAAGAAGTAGGTACAGTAGCCAGGTGGCCTGCATGCTCTGTGAAGAAGTAGGTACAGTAGCCAGGTGGCCTGCATGCTCTGTGAAGTAGTAGGTACAGTAGCCAGGTGGCCTGCATGCTCTGTGAAGTAGTAGGTACAGTAGCCAGGTGGCCTGCATGCTCTGTGAAGTAGTAGGTACAGTAGCCAGGTGGCCTGCATGCTCTGTGAAGTAGTAGGTACAGTAGCCAGGTGGCCTGCATGCTCTGTGAAGTAGTAGGTACAGTAGCCAGGTGGCCTGCATGCTCTGGAAGTCGTAGGTACAGTAGCCAGGTGGCCTGCATGCTCTGTGAAGTAGTAGGTACAGTAGCCAGGTGGCCTGCATGCTCTGTGAAGTAGTAGGTACAGTAGCCAGGTGGCCTGCATGCTCTGTGAAGTAGTAGGTACAGTAGCCAGGTGGCCTGCATGCTCTGCTTTCTCAGAAACCTCATTGATCAAGCTGTTACCCAAAAAAAAAACAGTTGCATTCTGTCTTCTTTTGCTATTTTGTCAGTCACATCATTGTCTGGTGTTTTACAATTTGAGGAAATGCACTGTATTACATTCTTTTCATTGATAAAAGCTGCAGAGATATTGCCCTAACCAGTATCTTTCTTCCACTTACCATACTACGATTTTCATCATCATCAAGTACCTTGCCGATAGATACGGGTGATGTCAACATCATGTATCAGAAATTTGCACTAACACTTTCCTGTGCCATGACAAAATTCTGTCAAGAATCTTCTCTCGTTTTCCTCTATTTGGCTTTCCATAAATCTTTCCTGTTGTCACAGCATATTCCAATTGTTCTCTTCTCATGTGGCAAACAAAAAATGACAACAATAGTGCTTTAGTCAACCTGTTCTTTCAGTACTGTGAAGATCACATTCAGTTTTCAGAGGCATGTGAAGGATGCTTAAGTGCAGCAACAATTCTGCATGATGCTCTCATATCTTCAATTTAAGCATTTAGTAAATTGATATGGCTACAGTTTCTGTGATCAGCCATGGCATGGTCAGCTATTCTATAAAATGGAGACTAAAGAGACAAGTTAAGACAATATTAAGACAACAGACAGTTCTGTCACACTGATGGCCAGCCAAGACTAGTTAATAATTGCAACAAAAACCATGAACATCAATTTTAAAAAAGTATAAAAGGCAATAACAAATATAAAGAACAGACTGAAAAAAATATATTTCAAAAAAGCTGTTTTAATAAAGGCCAGACTGGCAAATTCTGAAATGTTGCACACACAAAATTTAAGCCACACATCCTTGATCGCTGGAACCTGCAACAATGGGGTCACCATCTAGGTCTGTGTCTAGGGCTACCCATACTTGCGACACAATTATGTATGATCCGTTCACGCGTGAATGGTAATGTGCTACAAGGGAACACTCAAGTGCATTTAATACTGGTTATTCTCAAAAGGAAAGGTTTGTTATGGGAGCATTTGACTATTTTATTAGCTCTTCTTTAAATATGTGCAGACGATCACTAGCAATGTGATAAAACAGTAAAAGAGAAATGTCTTAAATTACTGTAAGAACCAGCATCCATTCTAATACATTTTACCTACAAAATCACATGCTCATCAGTTTGTAACAATTTTAAACATAATGAGTCATGCAGAAACAATAACACACACATATTACAAAGTATCAATGCCCTATATTTGTGTGGCTCCATATATGTTCCTTTAGAACCCACAATGTCAGCTTAAACTGAAAATACAATGGTTTCATTCATTAACTGCCTCTATATTTTCACCATTTCTTGAGCAAACAGGTGGATAATTATTAGAACAGTCAGAACGTTTCAAACAATCATGAGCCCGGGTGTGATTGAACCTCATATTAGTGTGCAACACTGTTGGCCCGGCCTACGACAGTTTGCAAGACAGCAATTCTGTAGTAATTCTTAGTAATTCAGCAATTCTGTAGTAATTCTTAAACAAGTGAATCGATACTGTTATCTCGGCAGTTATAACATCTGATGGGAGATGCTTGAAGAGATTAGAATAAGAATTGCCATTGTGAAGTTAGCCTTTTACAAGATGAAAAACATACTGACCAATAAACAGATATCAATTGAAACGAGAAAAAGAGTGTTGAGGTGTTACATAGAACCTGTGCTTTTGTATGGATGTGAAGCGTGGACAATAAGCAGTCAAGCTGAAAAACAGCTGATGGCTGTGGAAATGTGGTTTCTGAGGAAAATGCAAAGAATACCATGGAGAGAGAAAAACCAATGAGCAAGTCTTTCAAGAAACAAATGAAGATCATAAACTGATTAGAGACATTAGACGTAGACAGTCACAATTTTTTGGGCATGTTATGAGAAGAAATGACTTGGAGAACTTGGTGACAACTGGCAAGATTGAAGGGAACAGACCAAGGGGAAGACCGAGAAGTAAATACCTGGATGGCTTGGCCACATGGCATGGTCGAGACAGGAACACGGAGCTTATCCATGACTCTGGTGATCAAGTGAGATGGCAGAACATGACCGACCACGCTTACCAGCATGGCACATGATGGATGGATGGAATTCTGTAGTTTCCTCTAGTTTTCATTTGTGCAACTGTGACATACAATTAAATCACCCAAAAATTAGTATCTTGGCTTATAATTGATGTAGAGACTTAA
>JACEFZ010002245.1:20567-145918 GCA_014155875.1 Cepaea nemoralis
GATTTATGGCACTCTTCCGACAGACGGGTCTCAATAGTTCTGCAGTGAATAATTTTATATAACTAACACTAACTTCTTCTTCAGCATTCCGAGCCATTGAGGTTCTTTGCTGCAGATACAATCCGTCTCCATTCGTCTCTCTGGTTGACCTTCTCTTGCCAGTCGTTGATTCCAAGTGCTTGTAGGTCTGTATATATATTATCTCTCCACCGCCTTCTTGGTCTACCTCGGGGTCTACGGTCATTTATTTCCTGAGTGTAAGCGAGTTTTGTTTCCCTATTATCTTCCATTCTTTCTATATGCCCCAGCCATTGTAGTCTATTAGCCTTCATGATACCAGTGATTAGCGGGGACTTAAACAGATCATAAATGTCTTTGTTACTTCTTCTTTTCCACTCTCCACTTTGTGTATCCCTAATGGGTCCAAAGATGCGTCTTAAAATTTTGTTCTCAAAGGTTTGTAACAAGGCTTCGTCTCCTTTCGTTGTACTCCAGGTTTCAGAGCCATACAGCACAACTGGTCTGATCAGTGTTTTGTATATTGTGATTTTGGTGTTACGAGATAGCGCCTTTGATTTTAGTAGATGTTGTAGTGCATAGTATATCTTATTTCCAGAGTTGATTCTAGTTTGTATTTCTTCCCTTATGATGTTGGAGCAGTTGAAGATTGTACCCAGGAATTTGTATGTTTCCGTTCTTTTAATGGTCATATTATCTATTTGTATGTGGCCAGAGTTTTTAGCCATTCCATCTCTTGAAATTACCATACATTCTGTCTTATCTTGGTTGATAACCAGCCCCATCTGTTGGGCTTTTTCCTTTAAGTGAGTCAATATTTCCAATGTCTTTTGTTCACTTTGCCCTATAATATCTATATCATCTGCATAACCAAGCAGCTTGGATGTTTCCTCCAATATCACATTCCTCCTTTACCTTCCTTACAACTTTCTCTAGAGCCAGATTGAAGAGTAGCGGCGATAGTGCATCACCCTGTTTCAAGCCAGATGTTATTTGGAAAGGGTCTGATTTCCTGCCTTTATATGTTACTATATTATAAGTATCTTCCATGCATAGTCTGGTCATGTTGATTAACTTCCTTGGTATTCCAAATTCCTGCATAGCATTCCATAGACTATTCCTATGGACACTATCATAAGCCTTTTTAAAATCCACAAAAATGTTATGGAGATCTCTTTTATATTCCCAATTTTTCTCGGCTATTTGTCGTAAGATAAATATCTGATCTATTGTTGATCTGTTTTGTCTAAAACCCGCCTGGTAGTCACCTAATATGTCTTCTGAATATGGTTTTAGTCTATTTAGTAATACTGCGGATAGTATCTCATAGCTTGTGGACAGTAGTGATATTCCTCTATAATTTCCACATTGGAACTTGTCTCCTTTCTTAAAGATAGGTATCAATAATGACTATTTCCTGTCGTGGGGTAATTCTTCTGTCCTCCAGATTTTTATTATTAGTTCGTATAGCTTTAGATGTAATGCATGGCCACCTGCCTTTATAAATTCAGCAGCAATTCCATCAGTCCCAGTTGACTTATTGTTTTTAAGTCGTGTGATTACATATAGGATTTCTTCAAATGTAGGTTCTTCAATTTGTGGTTCGCATGTTAGAACCTCTTCCTGTGGGAAAATGTTACTTGGAGCTTCACAATTTAGTAATTCAACAAAATATTCTTTCCATGTGTTGCACATTTCCTCATTGGTATTTATCTTATTCCCATTTTTGTCTTTCAAACCATATGTGTTGTGTTGGTGCCCTCGTTTCATTGACTTCAGTTCTTTAAAAAAATTTCTGGATTTATTTTTCTGGTGATTAGTTTCCATATCTTTGATTATATTACTCATATATTCTCGCTTCTGCTGTCGGACTATTTTTGTAGCCTCTTTACATTCATTTCTATAATGCTCTTCCTTTTGGATGTTGTTGATGTCATTTAACCATAATTGTCTGGCATTCTTTTTCCTAATGACTGCGTCTTCATATATTTGATTGAACCATCTGTTCTTTCTATGCGTGGTTAACACACCAAGACAATCTTCTGCGGTAGATTGAATTGTATTCTTGATGTTCAACCAAGTTGGTCAACGCTTTCCTCCAAAGGGTTTTGCAGAGTTTCAAGTTTACATTTTATTTCATCTGTAAATTTCTCTTTTACTTTAATGTCTTGTAGTTTTTCTCTGTTATATGTTGGGTGTAATCTTTGTAACTTAGTATAGAAAGCTCTCTTAAGTTTTATTTTGAATTTTGCTCCAACGAGGAAGTGGTCACTGTGGCACTCAGCTCCTCTATAACTTCTGACTTGCTGTATGTTTGATGCATTTCTGTTGTTAATTAAAATGTGATCTATTTGATTATAGGTTCTCTTGTCACATGATTTCCAAGTTTGTTTGTGTATATCCTTTCTTTGTAGACTGGTACTGCTAATCTGCAGTCCTTTGGCTTTTGCCAGGTTGATGACTCTCCATCCATTATCATTTGAAGTTGTATGTAGGCTTTCCATACCGGCCACATTTTTATTAGTTTGCTCTCTACCTATTTTTGCATTGAAGTCTCCCAGCACAATCAGGATGTCCTGTTTGGGGGTTTCTTCTATGACATCTTCCAGATCATTATAAAAGTCTTCTTTAATATCATCTTCTTTCTCTTCAGTAGGTGCATGTACATTAATCATCGTTATATTTTTCCATTTACCTTTTATTCGTAATTTACTAATCCTGTCATTAACAGCTTTAAAGTTTAAAACGTTCCCCCATAACTATTTTTTGATGACAAATCCTGTTCCTAATTCATGTTTATTTTGGGTGTTTCCTCCATATATTATAATCATTCCATTTTGCTCTAAAGTACCCTCTCCTGGCCACCTTATTTCTTGAATTGCTGTTATATCCATTTGATATTCAACCAGCTCCCGGGTTAGTTCTTCGGCTGCTCCAGCTCGATATAGTGTCCGTACATTCCATGTTCCAAATCTCAAAAGTCCTTTAACGTTCCAAGGTCGTTGTCCAGATAAGTCAGTCCGAAATCGAGGCTCATGTATCTGTTTCGTAACAATAAAGGTTGTGTGTTTTTTTTACAAAGGTGGGGATGTTAACCCCACGCTTCAACCCCCAACCTGGAGGACCAGGGTGTTTCTCTTTGTCTGTTCTCTACCCTTTGACCTGTCCGGCTAGGGAGGCCCTGCTGGTAGCTACGCTACCGCTGGCATAGCTCTCAGGGTACCCTAACCCTAAACCCTAACTTATTCACTGCAGATCTATTTAGACCCGTCTGTCGGAAGAGTGCCGATTTTATTTTTATTTCTTTTGTTTTGCATGATTGTCATTGTTTTGTTTTATTTTCAACATTGATTCAATAGTGTAATTTCTGCATATGCCACCAAATAGTGTACTTGTAGTTGTCGCGAAAATTATTGGAGTTGTCGATCGATGAAAGACTTTTGCGCCATTCGTCTACAGGCGGGCGCCATTCTTTGATGTTGGAGACAAACTGTCCTGATGGAGTCGGCAAGATCTTTTGTTGTGGGGAAAAGATTCTCCAGATTAGATTCGATTTGTAAGTCGCCCTCTCACAATACGAGGGACTACAAATCGAAGGCTAAGAGCCCTCACTTCGCGGCGTGTCAAGTGCCTCCAAAGGAGGTTGCCACCGAAAATGCTGAGGTCGACAAGGAAACTCTCAACCAAGAGAGCTCACAAAATTCCGGCACGAGAAAATCTAGGACAGGGAAAAGGTGCAAACACTGCATGTCGAACACGCATAATGCTAAAGACTGCAGGTATTAGTCAGGAGACTCTCATTTCGTCGTGTGCCCAATGGAACCCAAGGTGGAGTCCACCGAATAGGTCGAGGCCAAGGAAGAGACTCCAGACCAGGATAAGCCACCTGTAGTGGAATTGATAGAGGTTAACGGCCGACACGTTGAGCGTCTATATGACACTGGCCTGGACGGGGAGGCCTTGATATCTGCGGATCTGGTACACCTAGAACAATTCACAGGTGTGAGCATGGAGATACAGCCTGCACAGAAGAGTGCTGTGGCCATGAAGTTGCCAATCGCCAAAGTGGAGATTCGGTCAAGATATGTCACCGGCACAATCAAGGCTGCTGTATTGACCGATCCCATTTTCCCCGTCATCCTCGGTTGCCGGTATGTCTTTCTGGAAATGCCCAGGAAGCCAATCCATATGGGAGCATTTCAGAATCGCTCTCAGACGAGAACTGATAAGGCAGAAGCAATTGTCACTAACCCACTGCCGGGGGAGTTGCGAACTGCCCAGAGTGAAGATACAACCTTGCGTCCTTGCTACAAGAAGCTGCAGAGAAGTGCTGATCCACCAAAACGGGGGCAGTACTACATGAAGAATATGATACTCTACAGGAGAGCCGGAACGGGAAACAACTTACACGGTCAGTTGGTAGTTCCGAAGGCCTACCGTTCCCAAATTCTTCAGATGGGGCATACCATCTCATTTAGTGGGCATATTGGTATTGCCGTCACCATGCAGCGAATTTCCTGCCATTACTATTGGCCGGGAATGACCGGTGATGTGCGTCGGTATGTGAAGTCATGCCCTGAATGACAGAGGGTGGCACCGAAACACTGGACAGCGCCGGTGGTCTTGGGTGAAATGCCCATCATGAACTCTCCTTTCGAGAGGGTAGCCATCGACATCGTGGGTCCACTTCCTAGGACTAGGAAGAGAAACATGTACATACTCACAATGGTGGATTGCTGTACAATGTGGGGTGAAGCCATACCATTGACCACAATTGACTCGAAACGAGTGGCTGACGCACTGATAGAGGCCTATACCAGATTAGGCTTCCCTAATAAGATTCTGACCTACAGTGGGGCCCAGTTTTGTGGGAAACTCATGGAGGAGGTATTTAGGGTATTCCACTCCAACCACATTCACACCAGCCCTTACCACCCTAAAGCAAATGGACAAGTAGAGCGTTTCAACGGCACGTTGATGACAATGCTCCGGAAACTGGCACAGGAAAAACCTGATAGGTGGGATGAATATATCCCAGCAGCACTTTTCGCCTATGGGGAAGTGCCTCATGGCTCAACAGGACTACCACCCGCTACTTTGCTGTTTGGTCGTCTAATAAAAGGACCATTGGAAGTCGTGTTGAGGAGTTGGACTGAGGAGGGGACGTCAGAAGAAGTGATCTCCTCTTATAAATACGTGGAGGAACTGAAAGAAAAACTTCACACGGGCTGGGCTCTGGCGACTCAGAACTTGCGAAAGCCCAGAAAAAGACATGCGGCTTACTACAACCGTAGGTCTAAAGACAGATCTCTAGAGGTGGGAGACAATGTATTGTTGCTACTCCCAACGGGAACCAACAAACTGGAGATAGGTTGGCAAGGACCATTTCCCGTGGAAAGGGTGGTATCCAGAATCAACTATCAGATCCGGATCCGGGGACAGTCGAAGATTTTCCATATTAATCTCCTGCGGAAGTACGAGGAGAGACCCGGAGACAAAGCAGCCCACCTCATGGCAATGGCAGTCGCAGTGGAGACTGAAACGGGAACCAACGTGGGCAGGGAATATCCACCGGTACACCAGGAAACCTATAGGGATGTGCAGGTGAACCCTGATCTGACTCCCCAGGAGAGGGAAAAGATTACCCAGGTTCTCGAGTCTCATAAGCAAATACTGACTGATAAACCAGGACGAACGAGGTTGGTTGAGTTCCAGATAACCTTGACCACACAAGAGCCTGTTCGCCAAAAGGTTTACCCAGTGCCATTCTCTAAAGAAGAGGCCCTGGAGGAGGAAATACAGAAACTGCTGAAGGATGACGTGATTGCGCCATCCACATCCCCATACAATGCGGGGGTGGTTTTGTTACGCAAACCAAGTGGAGAACACCGGTTGTGTATAGACTATCGACTCTTGAACAGTCACACTCAATTTCAGGTGGAACCTTTGCCGAATCCAACTGAGTTATTCGCTATGCTCCATAAGGCAAGGTACTTCTCAAAAGTGGATCTGAGTCAGGGGTTTTATCAGATCCCAGTCAAACCAGAGGTCCGACCCCTGCTGGCTTTCAGTACCCCCAGTGGACACTACGAATTCAAGGTCATGCCCTTTGGACTCAGCAATGCACCTAGTGTGTTTACTCGCATGATGAGGACCGTGCTAGATCTCTTACAGGATCCGTCCATTATCTCGTTCATGGATGATATACTGATTGCTAGTGACAGCTTGGATGACCATTTGCAATACTTGGAGAGAGTTTTCAATAGGCTCAAAGAAGCAGGGCTTACCGCTCGCCCAACCAAGTGCATGATTGGTTACCAGACTCTCTGAATTTCTGGGTCACACCATCACTCCAGGACAAATTGTCCCGGAGGAGAAGAACATAGAAAAGATCAGACGTGCTCCAAGGCCAAAAACGAAGAAGGATGTGCGATCCTTTCTCTCGTTGTGTGGGTTTTACCAACAATTCATCCCGCATTTCACTGAACTGAGAGCCACATTAACGGCAACCTTGAAAAGGGATCCCCGGATCCAATCGTATGGACACCTGAGTGCGAGAGTGCATACAGTCAGTTGAAGGAGGCCTTGTTCGGCAAACCTGTTTTACAGCTCACCGACCTTTCCAAGCCTTTTGTGTTGAGAACGGATGCGAGTGGGATTGGAATTGGGGCAGCCTTGTTACAGGAATGGAAAGACGATGCTACGGTTTTGAAACCAGTGGCATCAGATCATCATTGGCACCTTGCCGTCTTGACAGACGATAGATTGTGCTTTAAAAAGGCATAATAACTTTTAACTATGGCGGTAGCGAGTGTGACTGATAAGGCCAATTTGCGCTGTAAATGTCCGTTCACAGTGGATGCATCTGAACACTTGGTCATTTCCACCATCATGCACCATCTTACGTCTCAAACGCTTGGTGTGTGACTTTTCTGCAATAATTTTCTCCTTTGACTTTATTCCATTACTGATATTTGCCCTCCATGCAACACGTTCAGCGGCGACTTGCTCCCAATGTGCATTATCAATGCCTGTATCAATCATGTCCCGCTTACACACATCTTTGTATCGTAGTAGAGGCCGACCCTGAGATCTCTTACCCATCTGTAATTCACCAAAAAAGATATCCTTTGGTATTCTACCATCATCCATCCTCCTAAGATGTCCTATCCATCTAAGTCTACGAAAATTGAGCACGGAACACATCGTCACACAACCTGATCTTTCCAATACTTCAGTATTTGTGATTTTGTCTTGCCACTTAATACCAAGAATTCTTCGCAGACACCGCATATGAAAGCTGTTTAAATTGTTCTCTTGGTGTGAGTAAGTTGTCCAGGTTTCACTGCCATAGAGAAGAGTACTAAGGACACATGCTTGATAGACAAGGACTTTTGTTTTGGCAGTAAGCTTCCTGTTCTCCCAGACTCTTTTTCTTAACCTGTTCATTGTTGTTGCTGCCTTACCAATCCGGATGTTGATTTCCTGATCTAGGGATAATTTGCTGTTTACCACTGATCCTAGATATGTAAAATGGTCTACTATCTCTAGTTCGGCGTCGTCAATAAAGATTGATGGTACCCCATGTGCACCTTGTGACATAATCTGTGTCTTCTTTTTGCTAATTGTTAAACCAAATTCAGAACAAGTATTGGAGAATGCAGATAGTAGACATTGCAATTCTTCCTCAGAGTGGGTCGTAACTGCAGCATCATCTGCATAAAGCAACTCTCTGATCAGTACCCTCCTAATTTTGGTCTTAGCCTTCAATCTCTGAGCATTGTAGAGGCCGCCATCTGAGCGTGAGTGAATGTATATACCACCATCCTGATCACGAAATGCATGTTTCAGTAGAAGTGAAAAGTATATTTCAAAGACGGTGGGAGCTAGTACACAACCTTGCTTAACTCCACTCTTGATTTCAAATTCTTCAGAAGTTGCACCATCAAACTTGATTATACCCTTCATGCCTGTGTGGAACGATTCCACAATGGACAGAAGAGTTGGTGGGCAGCCAATCTTCTTTAGTGCCTTGAACAGACCCTCACGACTGACCAAATCAAATGCCTTTGTGAGGTCGATGAAGGCAATAAACAGTGGTTGATTCTGTTCACGGCATTTTTCTTGCATTTGTCGCAATGAGAATATCATATCAGTGGTAGACCGGTTCTGTCGAAAGCAACACTGTGATTCGGGGTAGACTTGATCTCCTAGGACTTGAAGTCTGCGCAGAACAATTCTGGCAAATACTTTTCCAACAATACACAGAAGTGAGATACCCCTATAGTTGTTGCAGTCGCTCCGATCGCCCTTGTTCTTGTACAGTGTTATGATGCCTGAATCTTTGAAATCCTGTGGGACTTGTCCTTCACGCCAGCATAGCTCTATTAGCTGGTGGATCTGTATAGTGAGTGTGTCTTGCCCACTCCTGATAACCTCTATTGGAATCCCATCCTTACCTGGAGCCTTGCCAGATGCAAGTTCATTTATAGCACACTTAACTTCTGTTATGGTGGGAAGTGTGTCCAGGTGGTCAAGAGTTGGTAGAGCCTCTATGGCGTTGAGGGCATCTGTCAGAATCTCTATGTCACCAACCGAGATGCAAGAACATCGTTACGCCCGCCAGGCGAATAGTCGCCAGCCGGGATGCAGTAACATCGTTACGGCCGCCAGGCGAGTACCAGTTACCTGCCCACAGGTTGCTGGCTGACGCGATCGTCAGCGGTCAGGCAAGGACAAAGCAGGACACACGCAGTCCTCGTGAAGCCAGTCCACAGGGCAAGCACTGTGTGAGGAAACCGGCAGACTGCTTGGGAACTCGGACATGACAAGACGTGTGGGTTGAGAAAGGCTTCGTATCGTTTCTGTGCCCGAAAGTCGAGTGCTTGTATATCTTGTGAGATAGACTGTGATGCTGTGGTTTTTGTCTGTAAGTGTACTGATGTATTGTATATGTATTGTAATGATCATCACATGCCAAACTAGATTGTCTTGCATGTGAATTGTGAATAAATCCATTGAACTTAGTGTCAAGTCCAATCATGTTGTACTTGTACTTGTCTCACATATGTTAGGTACAACGAGCCAGGTTTAATACCCTGACAGCATCATCCGCTAGTTTGGTCTCACTTGAGTAAAGCTCCAAATAGTGCTCTACCCATCTGTCCATCTGCCGTTTCTTGTCAGTGATGATTTCTCCAGTCAAGGTTTTCAATGGTGCACTTCTTTTGATGACTGGACCACAGGCTTTCTTTATTCCTTCATACATGCTTCTTATGTCTCCCTTATCACTTGCGATTTGAATGGACTCACATAACTTGATCCAATAATCATTTGCACACTGCCTGGCAGCCTTTTGCACATCCTTCCTAACTTGCCTTAGCTCACTCAGAGTGTTACGAGTTGGTCTTTCCTTGTTTCTTAAGAGAGCTTTCTTCTTCTTATCAATCAATGGCTGCAGAGTCTCGCTGTAGGCCGCAAACCAGTCCTGCCTCTTATGATCCACAGTGCCGTAAACCCCTACGGCAGTTTTATAAAGAGTTTCCTTAATTTGACCCCACTTTTCATTTACTGTACAATTTTCTGATGTATCAGTGAAAGCGTCTTCAAGTTGCTGTTGAAACTGAAAGCACTTTTCAGGATCATGAGTGTTAATAATATTAATCCTGGGGCTAGATTTGTGTTTAGCTGTGTAGATTCTCTTTGGTCTCAGTCTAACCCTTGCAACAACCAAAGAATGATCCGTATCACAGTCAGCACTGTGGTAACTACGAGTCAATGATATATGGTTCAGATGTTGTCTCCGTGTGATGATGAAGTACAGCTGGTGCCAATGGCCGGATATTGGATGTTTCCATGTGACCTTATGCATCTCTTTTGTTTTAAAAAAAGAGTTTGTAATACATAGGTCATTACTGATGCAATGCTCCAGCAGCCTTTGCCCATTTTCATTCATGCGACCGATGTTGTATTTTCCAAGGCACACTGGCCATGAACTCGAGTCCTTGCCCACACGAGCATTGAAATCACCAAGCATATAAATGTAGTCAGATTTTGGAACTGCCTTGATCACGGAGTCTAATTCCTCATAGAACAAATCCTTCACATCATCAGAGGAATCGAGTGTCGGTGCATATGCAGTAATAATGGTGGCAAACCCACAAGAGGTTACCAAGCGCAGGGACAATAGTCTTTCATTTCCTCCTGCTGGAATTTCAATCATTCCTAGTAGCGAATTCTTCACTGCAAAGCCCACACCGTGTTGCCTTTTTTCTGCCTGCCCTCTACCCTTCCAGAAAAAGGTGTAGTTGTTTTCCCTGAGTGACCCTTCCTCAGCGAGGCGAGTCTCCTGCAGGCCAGCAATATCAATGTTAAGACGATTGAGTTCGGCATCAATCACAGCCGTTTTTCTCACATCGTCAATATTGGTCAAGTCAGTGGAAAATCCTGGACACATGGTTCTCACGTTCCAGGTTGCAAGCCGTAGCTTGAGGTTTCTATTTTTATTTTTGTTTGTACCTGGTGCATTGGTTTTACAGCCTGCGATTCAGATTTTGTCCTAGCCCCAAGCACCCATTGAAGCAGGCAGGCTGTGGCGGATCAGCACCCAATTGGCTGGGGGCTGCCCAGCTTGAGGCGGGCGGTAGCTGATCAGTGACACCTATAGGTGTCTCCCACCGTCAGAGGCAACGCGTGGCGCCCCATGTCTACGCCAACAGACAAGGACTTATAACCCGTAACAGTTGCCTCTCGCTTTGATTCCGAGACCAGTTAAGACCAGGGATGGAGTTATTGCCTCTCCATAGCACAAAGCCTGGGATAAAATATAGAGATCATGTGTTGCCCATGCAGCATGATCCCTCTCTCGGCCTGCCTAGTTCACTCCAGAGGAAAGGTAACACCCCTACATCTGGAACAAGACAAGCTGCAGAAGCTGCCGGATCAGCAAAGCAATGCTCTAACTGTCCGCCTGTCGGAGCTTCGATCCTAGACCAGTCGCCAACCAAGGCTTAGGGCCTGGTCTGCCCTACCATGACAATTTTGTCTTTAGCTTGCATTTCCTCGCACCAGGGTAAGGCTTGTACCCTCCCAATTGCGCTCTTCCGCCCGAAGCCGTTGGCACAATGTGGGGTGTCGGGTTTGGTAAGCGCCGCTCAACGTTCGGCGCTAACAGAAACCAGGTAGTACCGTCTACTGTTATACGGTAGCTCAGTCATATCTGACTAAGACCAGTGGCATACGCAACCAATAAACTTCTCCAGGCTGAAAGGAATTATTCGACCGTCGAGAGGGAGTGTTTGTCTCTCGTATGGGCCGTGCAAAAATTCCAGCCCTATTTGTATGGAGTTCAGTTTCGGGTCCAGTCGGATCGTCAACCCCTGATGTTCCTGGCTACTTCTCAGAAGCTCAACGCCCGGTTGATGCGGTGGTCGTTGCTGCTTCAGCCCTACCACTTCACGGTGGAGTATATACCTGGGAAGGAAAATGTTGGAGCTGATTTCCTGTCTAGACACCCAGCTTCTGAAGAAGAGGAATAGATCATCTGGATCGAACCTCCAATGAGCGAGAGTTGATGCGAACTACTCTCTTCGCGAAAATTCTTGGAGTTGTCGGTCAATGAAAGACTGTCGCGCCATTCGTCTACAGGCGGGCGCCATTCTTTGATGTTGGAGACAAACTGTCCTGATTGAGTCGGCAAGAACTTTTGTTGTGGGGAAAAGATTCTCCAGATTATCGGCCGGCAAGGCTTTTGAAGTACCGGGACAATTCCCCAGATGAAAGCGGGATAGACGGCCAGGTGTTTACATCGAGTCGGAAAAGGAAATAGAAAAATAGCTTCTCGACACCTAGTGTCTAGACAGATTTGTGACGTCATTCAGACACAGTATTAAAACAGTCTGGATAAACAACTTTGGGAGAGTCGACCAAATGTTGTGAAGCAATAAGGACGTGTGTGATATTCCTGGTGTAATTATGGAGAGAGACTACAGTGTCTTATGTTGATTTACATCGGCGGACATTTATCCATTGTGTAATTTCGTAGTCTCGATTTCAAACAGGAATAAATATATGGTATTTAATTAAATAGACCAACATTAAATGATTCTTAGGAGACTAGAGTGGTAATGTGCGTTTGAGAACGTATTATAAGAGCGTCGGCAGCAGTAGGCTATCGCGTTGCTTAAACTAGCTAGTGTGAGATATCAATTAACTCAGTGAGTTAAGGACAATGTAGTGGGATGATATTTAGGGAGATTGAGGTTGGTTGGGGGGATAAAGGAAATGTCAAATGGTAGGATTTTCCAGTAGGGTATCTACTGAGTTTCTGCACTTTTCCTTTGGTCTTTCCTTGTCTTTCCATGACTCAGACCGATGTGATGAGCTCCTCGGCCTTATGACAGAGTTTGGTTCTCTTTATATATCTGAGTGCGGCCGTCGGCCTACATTCACCTAATAAATGTTGGAATCGGGTTGCTCTCACCAGGTGTGTTCTCTCTTCAACAGGTTCCACTATATTTTACAACAAGCTAGAAGAAAAGTCATGGCTCGATAATTGAAGGCAGTGTTTACTCAGCGGCTTTTGACTGGGCCCATAACCCAGAGGGTCTGCAAGAACCTGGCCTCTGCTGAGCAGGAACCGATGATCATATAAGAGTGATTCCTCAGTGGTAGTTATCAGCATAGAATAGTGAAGATACTTACAATACCACCAGTAACAGGAACAATAGTAGTTATACAGAGACATTGAAAATTAACATTGTGTTTTCCAATTGGTGAATTCCGGTGTGAAATTAACTACTAACATTTTGTGTCAAAGTGACAGTAAACATTATTTTACTGTACACGTGTTATCAGATCCCAGAACTTTTAGTGACATATTAGTTACGCTGTGTGTGTCAGATTCATGGTCAGTATTGGACTATATCCACTATTGGTGACCAGGCATCCGGACTATCCAAGAGCCACTGGAGGAATTCGACATCTGGCCGGGGAGACACATCATTTGGTGAGGTCCTTCTGTACTTGATCTATGGTGCTATTGTGTGGCCAGTACTGTGATGAAGCAGACTTTGCTCCTGAGCTGTACTGTCTGATTCTGCATATACACTAAATTATACGACAGACATTCTACACATACACTTTGCACATACCTGACAGTTTTCTTTATTAAATTAATTTGTCATTTTTTTAGAAGCTGGAGTTGTGTGGTATGTTTTGGAAGAGAATGAGAGGGGCATGGTCCAGTGGTAAGAGAGAGAGAGAGAGAGAGAGAGAGAGAGAGAGAGAGAGAGAGAGAGAGAGAGAGAGAGAGAGAGAGAGAGAGAGAGACAGAGACAGAGAGAGAGAGAGAGAGAGAGAGAGAGAGAGAGAGAGAGAGAGAGAGAGAGAGAGAGAGAGAGAGAGATCCAAGGACTGACGGGGTGTTGTGGACAGAAATCCAGAAGATCCTCAAGATAATGATATGGGGTTAAAGGAATGTGGGTGTTGTTTCCCCTCACCCCAGGGACGACACTTATTACGACAGTAGTTGTAGATTTTCTTTAAAGATTGTATTAGTGTATGACCATCCTAGTCTTTATATGCACTAGAAAGAGTTTGGTTATGCACAGTTCTTCTTCTGCTTCTTCAGCGTTCCGAGCCATTGAGGTTCTTTGCTGCAGATACAAGAAATTCCAAGCGTAATCAAAGAATTCAAAAAATGTCTTCCCGTAGTGAATGTATTCAATAAAGACACAAACAATAAATTGTACATTTTATAGCCTAGCATTTGTGTTTTGCGCTCAAGGGTTGTCTATACACACTTCTTCTAGTAGTGCTGGACTGAACTTTGCATGTGGATTAGCTTTCCCTGTTAACAGTTTTCCTCACCATCAAGTGAACCCACTCCAACTGCAGAGGTACTTGTAATTTATGTCCCCAAGTCAAGGATGTGGGGTGAACATTTTAGTCCAACTGTGCAGTGTAGGGGTTGAACCCCTTATCTCGACATCAGCACACAGAATGTTTAAGATTCAGCGTTCTTATCCATTCGGCCTTGCTGACCTCCAAACAATGTCTTCTCATTGTGAATTTACACAATGAAGACACAAACAATAAATTTTACCACTTATAGCCTGGAATCTCCCCCGATGGTGTTTCCACCTTGTCGTGGTGGGGGAGCTTGAGTTTCTCAATGACCCTGAGAGCTATGCCGGCGGTAGCGTAGCTACCAGCAGGGCCTCCCAAGCCGGACAGGTCAAAGGGTAGAGAACAGACAAAGCCCCTCTGCCGTGCGTCCACCTTGACGAGGTAGAGGGGCTTGAGCGTTCCAATGACCCCAAGAGCTATGCCGACGGTAGCACAGCTACTGGTAGGGTCACCCATGTCGGACAGGTCAAGGGAGAGGGACCAGACGAAGTGACGCACAAACCTGCTGCCTTGTAGGTAGACTGGGGACAGTCAAAGGCTAGGGAAAGCATCCCGAACAAATGCTTGTCGAAATCGGATGTACTGAGCCACAGGCTTGACAAAGAAGTGCAACGTAACTTTATCATTTCATGATGCCACAAATGAAAATTAATCGTTATGGTGCTAATCCCGTGAAGTCCCATCAGGCGGTGATAGTGCCGGGCCCCCTGCCTCGAGGGGGTCCACCCATGACTACTGGTGGTCACCTTCCCCTGTGCTGTGGAGTCAAGGCACAGAGGAGTAGGTTAAGAGCTATTGACCAAACACCCCGGACACTCAACATATTACAATGGAATGCAGAAGGAGTTTATAACAAGAAAGCCTCCCTAACACAGCGTCTTCATAAAGACAGAATAGATGTGGCATGCATTCAAGAGACACACCTCAACGCCAATCGCACATTTTCAGTCGAGGGATATCAGGCCACACGTTTCGACCGCGAAGGACACAAAGGAGGAGTTGTAATACTTACACGAAATACAATACCTTGCAGCGAAGTATCTGTGATCTCTGACAACCAAACGGAAATTATAGGTGTTGATATAATGATAAGGGACGTGAATATAAGAATTTACAATCTATATAGCCCGGCAGATAAGGATCTTACACTCTCAAACATGGAAATAACTGACACAAATTGCATTGTTGTCGGAGACTTTAATAGCCGTTCAGAAAGATGGGGATACCCAGATACTGACAAAAGAGGAGATGAAGTGGAGGACTGGGAAATAGACTCAAATCTCCATCTACTTAACAAAGCGGATGACACACCGAGCTTCTACTCCAGAAGATGGATTACCACTTCTACTCCAGACTTAGCTTTCTGCACAGGAGACATCCTCCACAAAATCGATCGCCATGTGCTGGACCAATTAGCAGGTAGTGACCACAGACCAATCAAGCTTGTAATAAATATGGAGTATGTTCCACAGGAGCAAAAGCCTTTGCCCCGTTGGAATTACAAACGAGCAGATTGGGACAGATTTGCCATACTAACAGACAAATATTGTGAAAACGTAAATACACGATATGGCAACATGAAGCAAATGGTGGAAAGTCTAAACAGAGCAATAATACAGGCGGCCACTGAGTCTATTCCAAGAGGAGCAAGGAAAAATTACAAACCATACTGGACTGAAGAACTACAATTTTTGGAGGACAAAGTTGAAGATGCTAGGAAGACCGCAGAGAGAGAACAAACAACTGAAGCGAACATCTCTCTCAAAGCCATCTCAGCAAAATATAAAAGAACAGTAAATCAAACAACAAGAGATTGTTGGAGGAAAAAAACAGAAAACCTGAATTTTGACAGGGATGGAAACAAACTATGGAAACTAGTGAAAGCCATGAACAATGAAGGACCTAGAAACAAACAAATAACAATTAAACAAGGAAATGCCTTGCTTACAGGAAAAAAGGCTGCAAATGCACTAATGGAACACTATGCCAGTGCAAACCACATTGATATTACAGCCGAACAGAAGAAAGCAATCAAAGATAAACAGATACATCATACATATACAGAGACAGCAGCAGAATATATGATGGCAAATCTAACAATGGAAGAAATGGAACAGGCAATGAATACCCTAAAAAAGAAGACATCACCAGGAAAGGATGGAATCACAAATGAAATGCTAATAGGACTAGGCACTAAGGCAAAAAAGAAACTACTAGCAGTCCTAAATTACAGCTGGAAGAGGGGAATAGTCCCACAGGCATGGAAGGAAGCTATACTAATACCAGTCCCAAAGAAAGGAAAAGACCTGGAAGAACCAAATGGCTATCGACCTATCAGTCTTACTTAGCTGTGTAGGAAAATTAATGGAACGCATTATCAATGGCAGGCTAACATGGCATCTGGAAGAAAACCAACTCTTAACACCATCACCAAGCAGGATTCAGAAAGTACAGATCTACTGAAGATCAAATAACCTATATAGCTCAGGAAATAGAGGATGCCTTCCAAGAGAAAAAGCACACACTAGCAGTCTGGATAGATTTAGAAAAAGCATTTGATAAAGTATGGAAGGAAGGACTGAAAGTAAAACTGCAAAAAATGCATGTTTGCGGAAAATGTACAAATGGATCAGCCACTACCTTGAGAACAGAACTGCCAGGACAAAAGTACAAGGACAAACCAGCAAAATGATGCTGTTGGAGCAAGGTGTCCCCCAAGGAGGAGTTCTTTCACCAACATTATTCCTAGCATATATAAACGACATCACTGAAAATTTTCCAGCCAGAGTACACACATCATCCTTTGCAGATGACCTAGCCATATGGACATCTGAAGAATATATTAGTACAGCTAACAGCAGAATACAGCAAGCCCTATTAGCGCTAGAGGACTGGTCAAAATCATGGCTAGTGAAGATAAGTGAGGAGAAAACAACATGCACAGTGTTCTCCCTCTCAACTAAAACTCAGCAACCTAAGCTGGTATTGAATGGAAAAATATTGCGCCATGAAGAAAATCCAAACTATCTAGGAGTCACCTTTGATCGTCGCCTGACATGGAAGACACAGGTTGAGAAAAATCGAACAAGAGCAAGGCAAAGAATGGCAATCATGAAAAAGCTTGCTGGTACAACATGGGGAGCAGATGAGAAAGTTCTCAAGAAGTTATATACTGGACGGGTGAGGCCAGTACTGGAATATGGCATTGCAGCTTGGGCAACAGCAGTTAAGTCAAACTTTAACAAAATAAGTAGAGTCCAAAATCAAGGAATGCGAATCATAACTGGAAGCCTGAAGACAACGCCTATTAATGAATTAGAAAAGATCACTTGTTTACAACCAATGCAGGATAGAAGAGATAGCAGAGCCCAGCAACAAGCAGAAAAATCTAGAAGATTGACAGACCACCCTATGTACAACAGATTTAATGGTTTTGGAAAGGGAAGACTGAAGCGTAGCAACTTTGTAGAAACTGCAAAACGAAGGATTAGGTCAGATCCTATTCTTAACATATCAACAGTCAAGCCCATACACAATGCACACAAGTTCCCAGCTTGGAGACAGCAGCAACTGCCTGAGATGATAGAAAACATTCCTGGTATTGAGAAAAAGAACACTCAGCATGAAACCGAAAGAAGAGAAATAACCCTAAACTACATAAAAGAACATTACCCAAGCAGGAATTGGACCCATGCATATACAGATGGATCAGCCAAAAATTCAATAGAGAATGGAGGAGGAGGAATTCTCCTAAATTTAAAAAATGGAGCGAAAAAAACACATTCAATGGCAACTGGAAAATTTTCAAGTAACTTCAAAGCGGAGGTAGAGGCTCTGAAAACTGCAGCAGAAATGCTCCTGATGGAGGAAAATAAAGAGAAGCAAATAGCTATCTTCACAGATGCAAAGTCAGCTGTCTCAATACTGAAGAGCAATAACAGCACAGAACTAACTGACCTAAGAGCAGCACTCCATGGTCTATGCCAGAAATCCAAAAAAAGTTGTAATACAGTGGATCCCATCACATTGCAGTATACCTGGAAACGAAGAGGCTGACAGACTAGGCAAAAGAGGGTGGACGACTACCACAGCCTGACATAGACATAACCTATAATGAGGCAAAGAGGTTGATAAAAAGCACTTATAGAACCAAATGGGAATCAGAGCATCCAGGCCATCAGAAGGATGATGCATATTACAAACTCGACCGAAGAGAACAAGTAGCAATCTTCAGACTCCGCACAGGACATAACAGGCTGAAATACCACTTGTTCAATAAACTAAAGATAGGAGATACCGATGAATGTAATTGTAGAACTGGAAAAATGACAGCAAAACATTTGCTGCAGGATTGCCCAACGTATGCAGAACAGAGAAAGATATTTTGGCCCACACCTGCTTCATTTGAGGACAAGCTCTATGGAGATATCAACAAGCTAAAGTTGACCGCAGATTACTTTAACTATATACAGGTTGACATTTAAAGGTGCATGAAGACCCAGAGGCATGAAATGGAATATTGCTTGGATAGCAAATCCATTACGTGGAAAGTCCAAATCAAAAGCCCATTGTGTGGGCTTCATAAAAGGTGGAAAAGTGTCCTAGTGGCACGAAATGGAATATTGCTTGGATAGCAAATCCATTACGTGGAAAGTCCTGAATCAAAAGCCCACTGTGTGGGCTTCATAAAAGGTGGAAAAGTGTCCTAGTGGCACGAAATGGAATATTGCTTGGCTAGCAAATCCATTACATGGAAAGTCCGAATCGAAAGCTCACTGTGTGGATGTCATCTGCAGACTGCATACTTCTGGTTTCCGGAAGAACAGCCTATGGTGAACGGAAGGCCCAATATACGGAAGTGAGGCTAAGCAGCCATGTGCAGGACGTGACGATTCCTTGGGTGAGCCCAGTACCAGAGCGCTATGTATCGGCTCTGCAAGTATGGAAGCCTCCTTGGATGGCGGGGAATGCCCATGGTCTGCCCCTGCCTTCCCTTGAGGGCTGACCAGGATCTTTGGCTGTTCTATATGGACCAGCTGGGATGGGGGATAACACCACAACAGTGAGAGTCAAACGTCCTAAGAAACCCCCGGGAATGTTAACCCGGTCAACAAATGCCCGCAGAAGTCGGATGTGTCGGCCTAACGGCGCAAGAACGCAGCTCTGCTGTAAACAGGCACAACGCAATCACATCCGGAAAAAAACTCCGGATGAACGAAGAAGAAGAAGAAGAAGAACAGACAAAGAGAAACACCCTGGTCCTCCAGGTTGGGGGTTGAAGCGTGGGGTTAACACCCCCACCTTTGTAAAAACCTTTCTTTGTTACGAAACAAATACATGAGCCTCGAGTCTCGGTGTGTTAACCACGCATAGAAAGAACAGATGGTTCAATAAAAAATGTGAAGAAGCAGTCATTAGGAAGAAGAATGCCAGACATGTATGGTTAAATGACATAATTAACATCCAAAAGGAAGAGTATTATAGAAATGAATGTAAAGAGGCTACAAAAATAGTCAGACAGCAGAAGCGAGAATATATGAGTAATATAATCAAAGATATGGAAACTAATCACCAGAAAAATGAATCCAGAAAATTTTTTAAAGAACTGAAGTCAATGAAACGAGGGCACCAACAAAACATATATGGTTTAAAAGACAAAAATGGGAATATGATAAATACCAATGAGGAAATGTGCAACACATGGAAAGAATATTTTATTGAATTACTAAATTGTGAAGCTCCAAGTAACATTTTCTCACAGGAAGAGGTTCTAACATGCGAACGACAAATTGAAGAACCTACATTTGAAGAAATCCTATATGTAATCACACGACTTAAAAACAATAAGGCAACTGGGACTGATGGAATTGCTGCTGAATTTATAAAGGCAGGTGGCCATGCATTACATCTAAAGCTATACGAACTAATAATAAAAATCTGGAGGACAGAAGAATTACCCCATGACTGGAAAGAGTCATTATTGATACCTATCTTTAAGAAAGGAGACAAGTTCCAATGTGGAAATTATAGAGGAATATCACTACTGTCCACAAGCTATAAGATACTATCCGCAGTATTACTAAATAGACTAAAACCATATTCAGAAGACATATTAGGTGACTACCAGGCGGGTTTTAGACAAAATAGATCAACAATAGATCAGATATTTATCTTACGACAAATAGCCGAGAAACATTGGGAATATAAAAGAAATCTCCATAACATTTTTGTGGATTTTAAAAAGGCTTATGATAGTGTCCATAGGAATAGTCTATGGAATGCTATGCAGGAATTTGGAATACCAAGGAAGTTAATCAACATGACCAGACTGTGCATGGAAGATACTTATAATATAGTAACATATAAAGGCAGGAAATCAGACCCCTTCCAAATAACATCTGGCTTGAAACAGGGTGATGCACTATCGCCGCTACTCTTCAATCTGGCTCTAGAGAAAGTTGTAAGGAAGGTAAAGGAGGAATGTGATATTGGAGGAACATCCAAGCTGCTTGGTTATGCAGATGATATAGATATTATAGGGCAAAGTGAACAAAAGACATTGGAAATATTGACTCACTTAAAGGAAAAGGACCAACAGATGGGGCTGGTTATCAACCAAGATAAGACAGAATATATGGTAATTTCAAGAGACGGAATGGCTAGAAACTCTGGCCACATACAAATAGATAATATGACCATTAAAAGAACGGAAACATACAAATACCTGGGTACGATCTTCAACTGCTCCAACATCATAAGGGAAGAAATACAAACTAGAATCAACTCTGGAAATAAGATATACTATGCACTACAACATCTACTAAAATCAAAGGCGCTATCTCGTAACACCAAAACCACAATATACAAAACACTGATCAGACCAGTTGTGCTGTATGGCTCTGAAACCTGGAGTACAACGAAAGGAGACGAAGCCTTGTTACAAACCTTTGAGAACAAAATTTTAAGACGCATCTTTGGACCCATTAGGGATACACAAAGTGGAGAGTGGAAAAGAAGAAGTAACAAAGACATTTATGATCTGTTTAAGTCCCCGCTAATCACTGGTATCATGAAGGCTAATAGACTACAATGGCTGGGGCATATAGAAAGAATGGAAGATAATAGGGAAACAAAACTCGCTTACACTCAGGAAATAAATGACCGTAGACCCCGAGGTAGACCAAGAAGGCGGTGGAGAGATAATACATGTACAGACCTACAAGCACTTGGAATCAACGACTGGCAAGAGAAAGGTCCACCAGAGAGACGAATGGAGACGGATTGTATTTGCAGCAAAGAACCTCAATGGCTCGGAAAGCTGAAGAAGAAGAACATACTGAAATAAATTGTTTCTGCAGTATTTTACATACTGAAGAAAGTCGACGTGGGCGAAAGGATAAGAGCAATCTAGCTCTTAAACTTCTGGTGCTCTGATAGCAGGATAGGGGGTTACTTCCCTTCATCGGACAGGTGGGCTTAAACGTTGACTTCTCGTTCAGAAATCAATGGCAAAATACTGATCGTATAATGCCTAGACCAGGTTTCACAAAACATTTTTCATGGCGAGCCGGATAACTGACAAAATGACGAGCGCGGGCAGGATACTTATTCTGTACATTACTTTCGCTGGTCTCAGTGGCAAAGGTCTTACGAACGCGGTTTGTAATCCCGTATACCCGCGTTCGAAACACAGATGCGCGATTTGGCAGCAAACCGCGTTGCGCTGGTGTTTTACGCACTGGTATGGATGCCGGTGGTTCAGAAAGCAATGGCAAACTACTGAACGTAAATTTGCCAAGACATCAACAACAGCAAACAATGAGTGTGTTGACTGCAAACGTCCTGTAAAGGATATGCAACTAACTTTAACAATACTTGCAAGCCAGAACGAAAGCTCTGGTAAAAAAAGACGAAAAAGTAAGTTAATCATTGGTGAGTGGCGTGCAATGCGCAAAAAAAAAAAAAACTCAAAAAACCAAAAACAAAGACAACCAACATATTTATATACTAAAACAAAGTTATCAAAGGAGGTGACGTCAGCAAAAAGATAGTTACATCAGACCTAGTGTGCACATATCCGAATCTCACAAACTAAGCAGCAAAAAAGGTTAGTGAGATTTGTGAAACTGATATTTGGCTTTCACGATATCATCAATGGTTGGTTTGAAATTGCTGCATCCAATCAAGAGAATTGCTTTCAAATGTTCATCAGTCAATCTCGTTCGATGTGTTGACTTCACATACTTCATTTTTGAACATGTTTGCTCACAGACATAAATTGTTCCAAACACTGTTGCCATACCAGCGGCAAATTTCTTCAGTTTCGGAAACTCAAAATCAGGTAAGCAGCGGTAAAATTCAACACGTTTTCCTTCTCCGTGCTTCTCTTTCAACAAGCTATTTGCCTGCAAATCAGTGAGTTCCAACTGTGGTTCAACTGGCACATCATCAAGGTTACAATCGAGTCGGATTCTGGAACAGAAGAATGTCACTCTCAGTTCTGTTAAGATATTAAAATCTCTCCAAAAATGCTTTTTCAAGTCACGAATAATTTTTTTTCTCTCGAAAAATCGAGGTTGACATCTTCGGCGATTGTAGCGCAAAACTCTTTGAAACTGTGAAAATGAGAAAAGTTGTCTCCTTCCAGTTGTGCTTCAGACAATGACAGCTTTCTCCGAAATCCTTTAATGATTCTGTAGAGATCACAGACGAGATTATCCTTTCCCTGAAGTTTCAAATTCAGTTCATTCATGTGGGATGTGATGTCAACCAAAAATGAGAACTTTGACAGCCAGGTAGGATGTGGCAGCTGTGGATTAGCTCTATCTTTTTTCAGTGAGGAAAACATCTATTTCGTTTCGGAGCTTGTAAAAACGAAACAGAACTTTACCGCAGCAGAGCCACCTCACTGATGTGTGATAAGACAAGTCACAGAATTCAGAATCAATTTCTTCAAGAAAAGTCTGGAACTGACGGTGATTGAGTGCATGTCACCGAATGAAGTTCACAGCAGAAACGACTGGTATCAGTACACAAAAACTATCTAAGTCTTTCTCACAGAGTGCTTCCTGATGTATGATGTAGTGTATGAACAGAGCGCCCGGGATTTGCAAATCTTCCAACTGAGTCCTGATCTGCCCCATCAGACCTTTCCTCACTCCAGCCATGTTTTTTCCTCCATCAGCTGTAACACCTCGAAGCTGATTCCATTGAAGGTTATAGTCTTGCAAAACTTTTTTGCACTTCTATGAAAATGTCTTTTCCATGCATGCTGCAAAAGGATGCCATCTCTTCCACTATCTGAAAGTCCAAATTAACACCACGAACGAACACGAGAAGTTGTGACGTACTCGAGAAATCAGTAGACCCATCCAGTGCCAGAGAATACCACACAAAGTTCCTAGTTTTCTCGCGTATCTGTAGCACTATGTTCTCTCCAATTTCTTCTGTTCTTCGCACAACTGAATTTGCCGAAAGGCTGATAGTTCCAAACAAATCGGCTTTTTCAGGACACAAGTCATTTGCTGTTTCCATCATACACTCTTTGATGAAGTTGCATTCAGTAAACGGGTTTCCTTATTCTGCCATCTTATGCAATATTTTGTAACTTGTACGAGTGACAGATTCATTTTCAGCAAACTTTCTCGTGAAGAATTCTCTTTGCGTTTCTAAACCACTTTTCATGGACTCATATTTCTCAGAGAGTAACTTTCCAGAAAACTTTGAATATGTTGATAGATGTTTTGTTTCGTAGTGACGCCGAAGATTTTACTCTTTCAAAACGGCAACGCTTTCGCTGCATATTACACAACTGGATTTCTGGTTCTTTGTTTCCACAAAGAAGTATTTTACTCTCCATGGTTAATTGAAAATGCGACACTCGGCGTCCACTTTTTTTCTTCTTAGTAGCCATAATGAAGGGTTAAGTACACAGGATCTGAAAATGAAAAAGACATTGAATTAGAAACATAATTAATATCCTATTGAAACACAGGAAAAGCAGAGGACTAGGAATCACTGGTGAAGCTACGGCTCACCAAAGGTACATACAAGGGTACCTTTGGTAATAGAATATATCTCATAATAAGGTTTGCAAAATATATAAATAGGGCCTGCCTAAATAAGCAGAGTCTAGAGCAGAGTTTTTCAACCGGGGTTCGCGAGTGGCAGCCAGGGGTTCCGCTGAAACAGACCGAAATCGTCTAAATGCAACATTTCTGCCCATCTGGTTTATAACATAAAGTAGGACAGACACTTCGATCATCGCACAGAGTTCCTTGAGCAACGTAAACATTTGCGTAAGGATCTGCTCCAGCAGAAAGGTTGAAAAACAGTGGCCTAGAGACCAGCTCGATTAACGCCTTGACCGGGGAATTCTTCTGAGCTGGTGATAATATTTTCGTAATAACACGAGGCTTCAATGGCATTTTTATGCTATGTTTGCTACTTTATTGCCTCTATTCACACTTGTAGTTCACTTACCTATCACTGTCAAACAAAGAAATCCTTGTTACATACCTATAAAATTGATGACTAGCAAAAAGAAAGTAAATATTTCTGGAGCATCGGACCTGTGTTGACAGCCGGACGCATCTGGGGGAGGGAAGGATTCGTGTGTGTGTGTGTGGTGTGTGTGTGTGTGTGTGTGTGTGTGTGTTGTGTGTGTTGCCATGGAAGACATGGTAACGTCAGAGCGTAGGCGGCGCTACCACTACCCTGGAAGGACTTGGGATGACGCGAAGTAAGTAAACATTACAATAAACAAGAAAATCTAGATACAATAATGTATAATTGAAAATAGTAAATTTAAGACACATAGCAGCCATGAGGTCTCCGCAAGTGTGAAGATCTATTATTCTAAACATAATATTTATATTTAAATTGTATCACAACCTCTCGTTTTCCAAGCTTTATATCAAGCAAGTTCGAGTACCGTCGGCGGGCCAGGATGAAATGACCGTCGCGGGCCGGATCCGGGCCGCGGGCCGTAGTTTGGTGACCCCTGCCCTTCAAGGTAGGGATTTAGAAAAATAATCTTTAGACTCATTATATTGCTCCTCTCCACGGTAATCTTTAGCAAAATTTTTATTTTTTTCTGTGTTCAACACATCTATATCTATAAAACAAAAGGATGTATGTATGTATGTATGTGTGTATGTGTGTGTGTGTATGTATGTCCGTTCTTTATGCGTTCGCGAACGGTCCATCCGATTGAGATGAAATTTTCTACACGTCTTCTTTTCATTCCTGTGCAACCAACTGTAATAGTTTCTTAGTGTACTATCATCTATTTACTTAATAAAATTTAATTTTGTAATTATATGACTCAACATAAGAAAAAATAAAACAAGGGACATAACTTTTAGTAGCATTGCTATATCTTAAGTTAAGTCCCCTGGCTATAGATAGATAGATAGATAGATAGATAGATAGATAGATAGATAGATAGATAGATAGATAGATAGATAGATAGATAGATAGATAGATAGATTAGATAGATAGATACATAGATAGATACATAAATACATAGATACATAGATAGATAGACAGACAGATCCCCATCAGGTGCTGGGCGAAACCGGGCCGGGTCAGATAGACAGACTGCCAGATAGATAGACAGACAGACAGATAGATAGATAGTCGGGAACGGGAACTTATATGACTACTTATATGAATTAAATGAGATGCTCCCCACCAGTGACTGGGTGAAGCCATGCCGGGTCAGACAGACAGACAGACAGATAGTCGGGAACGGGAACGGGATCTTATATGACTACTTATATGAATTAAATGGGATACTCCCCACCAGGAGCTGGGCGAAGCCGGGCCGGGTCAGACAGACAGACAGACAAGCAGACAGATAGATAGATAGATAGATAGATAGATAGATAGATAGATAGATAGATAGATAGATAGATAGATAGATAGATAGATAGATAGATAGATAGATAGATAGATAGATAGATAGATAGATAGATCCCCGCCAGGGCCTGGGCAAAGCCGGGCCGGGTCAGACAGACAGACAGACAGACAGACAGACAGACAGATCCCCGCCAGGGCTGGGCGAAGCCGGGCCGGGTCAGCTAGTTCTGCATATTTGGCAGTCTCATCAATGTATATCTAGTACCAGCCAAGAGGACATTTTTTGTCTTTGCTACACAACGCAGTGGGAGTCACTTTTAAAACTATGTATTTGTTTTATTCACACATGTGAGACTTAACACTAACAAACGGCAACGCTCTGTAATATACACAAACAAAAGAAACACGCATTACACCTTGTAAATATACATTGCTTTGTATGAAATAAACGTTTAAAAAAACGAAGACAAATCATAAAAACAATATGTGTGCAAAAAAGTGCACCAATGTTCATCCTTAACATTTTAATGCTCCCATTCCTTCTTTCATTCACCTTTTGCCCGCTCATTTAAACAATGCAATATTAAAAATGTTTCTCTTGTTGAAATAAAATAAGCTCGTTTTCAACAAATAAAAATGTTGTTTTTTTTTTTTTTGGGGGGGGGGGGGGGGAATTCATTTGGTTATTTTGGGATTTGAAATTTAAATATTGAGCACAACCCACTACTGGCAACGCTGATCGTATTCTGGTATGAACCTACGGTCTATCTACATCAATATGGAAGCACTATACTCGAGTTTCGCCCTCGTTTGAGCTCGTCAGTAGTGCATATCCCTGACCGGATCCGGAAACAAGCCCCGGATCACTGACGTGTGAAGCGGGTGTGTAACCACGCGGCACACGTTGGACACACAGCCAAATTATCATAACATAATATCACAACGTCACCCATCGTAGGTTATGCTCAAGATTGCCCAATCGCCGCGACTGACGTCCGTCAATCGATGTGAACCCGAAACGATCAGGACTTCTCACTGGCAAGGAACACCAGGCCTCCTAAATCCAATGAGCAAGAATCAAATTGATTCATTTGGTTATTTCGAGATTTGAAATTTAAATATTGAGCACAACCCACTACTGGCAACGCTGATCGTATTCTGGTATGAACCTAAGGCCTATCCACGTCAATATGGAAGCACTATACTCGAGTTTCGCCCACGTTTGAGCTCGTCAGTAGTGCATATCCCTGACCGGATCCGGAAACAAGCCCCGGATCACTGGCGTGTGAAGCGGGTGTGTAACCATGCGGCACACGTTGGACACACAGCCAAATTATCATAACAGAATATCACAACGTCACCCATCGTAGGTTATGCTCAAGATTTTGCATATCCTTCTCTTCCCCACAGGGAGGCGATATTTTTTTTTTCCACATATCACTGTTTAATTAACAGAACTTCATAATGCAAAACAATTATTATTCCATTACATGAATGACAGTACTTCTCATTAAAACACTGAATTTTCTAAAAATGTACAGCATCTTTCAACTCGGTCTTTTTCTCATAGACACTCCGAAGGCGATTTTGGCCTCTATGTTTAAGCAAGATTCTTGAGAAAACATGCATTTTTGTTTTTTATCCATACATCTTTTTTGTTGATAAGGTAGAATGGCACTTATCTATTAAACGAACAGGGTTTCTCAAATTGAATTTGCTATCTACAAGTTTAAGACAATCTTACATACATACTTCTGTACGTAACTGAGAATCTTTCATTTACTTTCAGTTTCTGATGGAGGGTTTCTTGGTCCCCATTAGTTGTCTCATATTTTAATAAGACCATTACATTCTTCACAAAACGTAAAAGTGTAAACACACAACACCCTACCATATATGAATATATTTAAGTAACACAGCTACGGGCAATTTGGAAGCAGGCCGCCGTGCACGGGTTTTCATACAATGGTATGTTTGCTGGTCTACAGCAAGCAATGGCAAAATACTGAATGTAAACTTACCAAGAAATCACAAACGGCTAAAATATACTGAGGTTGACTGCATCGTCCTGGCCAACCGACATGGAATTATGCTCAACTCAAACACACATGAGCCCCCCCCCCCCCCCCCCCCAGTGGATATTTTACCCACAATTAAAAGGCAAGTCGTTGAGGGATCAAACTGTATGCCTCAACTCTAACCATGTGCACCACAAGGCAACTGCCTCAACAAGAAGCCTTTATTAAAACTCTCCCAGCATAGGCAATTGTACAGAGGCCACAATGAAACCAAGCAAGTACAACATTATATAATCACCCCCCCCCCCCCCCCCACACAAGCTCTGCACTATGGAAATAATATGCTGACATGGCTGTCACATGAAGTGTTAACAAATAAGTAATATGAGAATAATACTAACAAATTTTGTTTTTAAAAAAAAGACATATAAGAGCAAAGTATATATGAACGGGAATAACGTATTGGGGCTACATTAAGTAGCCTCAGTGCAATGAAACGATGCCATTTTCCATGAGTTTTTGTATTTTGGCGGCCACTTCTGGGTTTTTCATATGCTCTCTTGCAGCTTTGGGATCTTTTGACATCTGTGCTAAAATCATCTGCATGGCTGGGTCACTTAATATTTGCTGGACCTCGGGATTGGACATGGCTTTTTGTTTCACGGCCTCTGGGTCTTCACTTTCTAACATCAGAGCTTTTCTGTAACCCTCCAGGGCTTCAGAGTTGTTTGGATCCAGCTCCAAAGCCTTCTGGTATGCAATTGTTGCCTTTGTTGGTTCCTTCATAGCAAGTAAAATGGCACCTTTCCTTAGGTACCCTTTGACAAAAGTTGGGTCTAATTTTATACAATCCTCGCTGTCCTTCAGCGCCATGGCAAACTCCATCAGCTTGGTGTAACAGGCGGCCCTGTTGCTGTAGATTTTTGCATCATCAGGGTTGCGCTTTATAGCCTCTGTGTAGAATTGGACAGCCAATGGGTAGTTGCCCTTCTTAAATGCCTCATTGCCTTTCTCCTTCTCCTGCAAGGACAACTCAGGATTGACATATAATATGACATATGACTATGACATATGACCTATCTCTCTCCTTGATCTTTTGCTGAACCTCTTGAACTGTCTTGACAATGTCTGGTGCTCGGTGTTCTGATAAACTTTTGTTGTAATAGCTGAGTGCCTGGTCTAGATCATTGCGCTTTAAATATGCAGTAGCTATTCTTGCCAGAGCTTTGGCAATCAACTGGAAGTCAGCTCTGTTTTCCCTGCCTATATCCACAGCCTGCTCACATGTCTTGATACACTCATCAAGATTGTCTTGTTCATAAAAGACAGCGCCTTTATTAGTTAGAATAGTCATGTTAGTGGGGTCCAGCTCAAAGGCTGTATCATAGTGTTTCAGTGCTGTCTCAAAGTCCCTTTTCTTGTAAGCTTCATTGCCTTTTTCTTTCTCTATACGTGATTTAGCTTTAGGATCCGCCATCATCCTTAGCTTTAGGATCCGCACAGGGGAGGCAATAATTATTTTTTTTTATTTTTTTTATTGCTCCTCTCCACGGAAATCTTTAGTAAAAAAAATTTTTTTTTTTTAAATTAAAAAAAAAAAACCTTTTAGTGAGTGTTAAAATCGTTGCAAAGTGTATTGTTTGTGTTTTTACAGAGCGTTGCATGTGGGCGTGTAGGTGACATATGCGCAAAAAATACAAATATTTTATACATTTTAACATTTCTACATTGAATTTGTTGTAGGGTAACCCCTTACTGAAACAACAGCATGATGATAGTGCACCGATATTATTTCCCCTGCCGTCTCCTTCTCCTGTCGGCTCTAAAACCTCCAATTTCATCACCACCACTCGGTAATGATGAAACTCAATCAATCAATCATGTGCCATGCCGGAAAGCGTGGGCGGTCATGATTCGCCATTTCACTCGATCACCAGAGTCGTGGATCAGCTCAGTGTTCCTGTCTCGTCCATGCCATGTGGCCAAGCCATCCAGGTATTTTCCTCTCGGTCTTCCTCTTGGTCTGTTCCCCTCGATCTTGCCAGCTGTCGCCAAGTTCTCCAGTCCATTTCTTCTCATAACATGTCCAAAAAATTTTGACTGTCTACGTCTAATTTTTCTAATCAATCTACGATTTTCATTTGTCTCTTGTAGTACTTGGTCATTGGTTTTTCTATCTGTCCATGGTATTCTTTGCATTTTCCTCAGAAACCACATTTCTGCAGCCATCAGATGTTTTTCAGCTTGACTGCACATTGTCCAAGTTTCACATCCATACAAAAGAACAGGCTCTATGTATCCCCTCAACACTCTTTTTCTCGTTTCAATTGACATCATTTTATTGGTCAGAATGTTTTTCATCTTGCTAAAGGCTACTTTCGCAATGGCGATTCTTGTTCTAATCTCTTCAAGGCATCTGCCATCAGATGGTATGACTGTTCCGAGATAATTTAACCGATTCACTTGTTGAAGAATATTCCCATTTACTTGTATATTACATTGTGGTACTTCGTTCTTCCTAGTGACAACCATAACCTGTGTCTTCCTACAATTTAATTCCAACCCCAGCTGCTCACTGTGTACAACCACAGCGTCTACTAATTGTTGCAGATCCTGTGCATTGTCTGCAATCAATACTGTATCATCTGCATATCTAATGTTATTTATGTTTCGTCCTCCAATGCTGATTCCATTTAGGTCTTCTACATTTCTGAAAATATTTTCACTGTATAGGGAAAAAAGATCTGGAGACATTACACATCCCTGCCTAACACCTCTCTTAATAGGTTGGTATTGTTCTACTTCATTATCAATTCTTATGGCAGCTTGTTGTTTCCAATATATGTTTTTTATAAGTCTAATGTCTTTCCCATCAATTTGTAGATCTGCAAGCATATCCACAATGTTGACATGTCTTACTCTATCAAAAGCCTTTGTGTAGTCAATAAAGCAAAGATGTATATCCTTGTTTACTTCTAAAGCACGTTCAATAACTGTTCGCAGCATATACACAGCATTTACTGTACCCTTTCCTTCTACAAAACCACATTGTTCTTCCCCTATTTCAGGTTGTATTTTCTTCCTCACTCTTTGCATGATAATTCGTAACAAAATCTTTGTGATGTGACTCATTATACTAATTGTTCTATGTTGATCACATTCTAAGGTTCCTGATTTCTTTGGGATTGCAATAAATACAGAATTACATAATTCAGAAGGTATATCTCCAGTATCATATAATGTGTTCAGCAGTCTAGTGACTTGCTCTAGTCCAAATTCTTCTAAAGCTTTAATCATTTCTGTTGTGATGTTATCTGCACCGGGGGTCTTGCCAGCTTTCATATGCTTAAGAACATTTTGAACCTCCATCTTTAAAATTGCTGGTCCTTCATTATTAAATCTAATAGCATACTGTTCCTCTCTGTTATCATTATACAGGTCTTTCACATAATCTGTCCATACATGTAGAATCTGATCTTTTTCTATTATGATTTTGCCATGAATGATGAAACTGGCAGTATAAAATGTCTGAACCGATGGGAGATGGCGGAAACAGCATCAATAAACAAACAGTGTCAAGATGGTGGGATTGGGAGGTGTAAACAGTATCGGGGTTTTATAGGGCAGGGAGGGTAGTGGTTGCATTTATAATGTTTGTGTTGTTACATGCGTTCTGTGTATTTAGTATTTGTGTAGGTGGGCGTGTATGTAACCGTACGTGTGCATATTTTATTCATTGGGCATATTTACATGTGAAGGGGGGTTGATAGGGAGAAAGATAAACTTTTCCATTTTTGTTTCCATTGTCACACTCTCACCCATTTGGACCTACCACTCTCTAGTGATAATGGCACTCCTAGTAGTAGGGGCAAAGTCAACAAGATTTATACGTTGTGAAGAGAAACCAGAGTTAACCTAACTTCTGTTTAGACAGACGCGGCCTAGCAGATAAAGAAATAAATAATTTACTAAGCAATATATATTACACAACAATTTAGTGTCTGAAATTTCAAATAATAATCAAAAGTGTGTAAAGCTTTTATAATGGTAACATTCACTTGATATCGTCCAAAATATAAATACAATTGTTACAGGAATAAACATATACTTGTCTTGCAAAATAGCTATCGGTACAAGTATAGTGAAATCTATAATTGTTCCCCTTGATTGCTAAAGCAGAAAGAAATATGATTTCAACCTAGATGAAATTATTTCCCTTGTATTAAAGAATAAAAACATAGTTGCATATCTTTTACAGGGCGTCGCGTCAACACCAATATTTTTTGCTGTTGTGATCACTTGGCAAGTTTACGCTCAGTAGTTTTCCATTGCTTTCTGAACGACCGGCACCCATGCCATTTCGTAAATAACAACGCAAGGCGGTTTGCTGCCAAATTGTCTGCAGCTGAGTTTCGAAAGCGTGTATGTGGGAACTGTACATGTAACTCCTTCGCCTCGAAGCGAGAAAAAAAAAAAATTCGTACTAATAAACCATTCTGTTCACGATATCTTTTTTAAGGTTGGTGTTTAGCTTGTCCTCTGGTGTCCACATTTTTTTCTCTTTAAGCTTCCCTAGAAGCTCTGCTGTGTTTGATTCTTTTTGTTTACATGATTATAATTAATTATTTTATTTATTATAACATCATTTTACATATCCTGATCTTCACTTTCCATTTGCTTGTTCATTGTCCAGGTGTATGTGCCATCCATACAATAGTGTTATATATATATATATATATATATATATATATATATATATATATATATATATATATATATATATATATATATATATATATATTATATATATATACACTAGCTGACCCGGCCCGGCTTCGCCCAGACCCTGGTGGGGAGCATCTCATTTAATTCATATAAGTAGTCATATAAGTTCTCGTTCCCGTTACCGACTATCTGTCTGTCTGTCTGTCTGTCTATCTGTCTGTCTGTTTGTCTGTCTGATCCGGCCCGGCTTCGCCCAGCTCCTGATGGGGAGCATCTCATTTAATTCATATAAGTAGTCATATAAGTTCCCGTTCCCGAATGTCTGTCTGTCTGTCTGTTTGTCTGTCTGTCTGTCCCTCTCTGTCTGTCTGTCTGTCTGTCTGTCTGTCTGTCTGTCTAATCATTTATTGGTTGCAGTTAAAACAACCTTAGATAAACGAAGACCAACTTACAAAAAGCATTAGAAAGAGCACTTGAAAGATCTTTACATCTTCCCCAACACTTAACTTGGGTAAATGGAGCGGCGGCAGCAGCAGCAGAAGAAGAAAAAGGAGGAGTAGGAGCTGAGAGGAGGAAGACGGAGGTGGAGGAGGGAGGAGGAGGGAGGAGGAAGAGATAGGCGGAGAGAGGAGGAGGAGGGAAGAGGAGGGAGGAGGAGGAGTAGGAAGGAGGGAGGAGGAGGAGGGGAGGAGGAGTAGGGAGGAGGAGGAAGAGGGAGGAGGGGGAGGAAGAGGGAGGAGGGAGATGGAGGAGGAGGGAGGAGGAGAAGAGAGAAGGAGGAGAGAGGAGGCAGAGGGAGAAGGAGGATGGATATATATATATATATATATATCATCTTGTTCCTCTTGATCCTTGCGGTGTCAAGATGAAGTATAAACAGCGGGGGAGTGCCCGGTTGTGGGCTTCACGTATCGAATCCAGATTCCAGTGGACTCTGCTATACTATATAGCATTTGACAATTCTCATTTTAATTAATGTGTTATTTATCTGTTTAAATCTTCACATTTTTTAATGTTAAATATTGTTTACTATTCCTATTCTCTTCTTGGTCTCTGTTTAAACTTCTGCCGTGATCTATAACCACACCGCCAAGACACGAGACACATTTCTGTGTATAAGAGTATAATAAGCATAAGCTGAAATGCTTGAGAACAACATGACATGTATCCCTGCCGTACTCCTGTGTTTACATGTATGTGTAATAAACAGTTATTTTCGTAATGGTATTGTTCCCAATACAGGTAAGTGAATTGAGTCAAGAACCAACATCACAGCTCTAAGGACATTCCTATATCGCCATATGCTCTCCATTCCCATCTTCAACAGCCAGCAAAGAGTTCCATACCAGTTGCAGTCTGATTATGTGTCCTCCTGGTTTTTCCTTCCAGTATTGAATGCCGGTCTCTCTGGCCGAGATGTTACACTTTCTCTCCGTAATCCCGTTTATCACGCAGAGTCTCGTAGCGGGCGAGAGCTTGGAGCGGTTCTACCCCCGCTGGTGACTTGCGGGATAACTGAGCCGGCCGCTCAGAAAGCAATGGCAAACTACTGAGCGTAATATTGCCAAGAAATCAACAGACAGCTGGAAAAAAAGATGCTGCTGTTGACAGCGATGTCCTGTAAAGGACATGCGAATTTAAAAGAAAAAAAATTGAATACTACTAACCCGCTACCTCTTCATCAGCTCATTGGAAGTTTAAGAACAAGCGCTGTTATCCATTCGGCCATGCTGGCCTCTCATAACCTAGTTTTCTGTGATGTTCAGAAGTAGTAGCCTTGAAAGGTAACCCCAGAGACCTTTCCCATACATACTCATTTGACTGGATCCTAGGTGCTACTGAGTTTTAGCACTGTGCTAGAAATCTCTTTATGTAATCTATGGGAGGAGTTGGAGCACTTATGGAGATAACTGTGTGCAAAAAAAGTAATCCTTAATTAAATCATTCATAATTGAATCTGTCACACCATGGCCTACATAGTTAACATATCACATGTCCAGTAGCAGTAGCTTGCTATGGTATGTGAAGGGTTAGGACCATCGCATTTTGTAGGTCTGAGTGCACAGAGGAACAGGTGGTCAGTTTTCAGTTAAAATATACTGTATTTCAGCAGCAGTGTTATCTAAAAACTATGTTCAGTATTATCTAAACACCAATGTTCTCATTTACATAGTACTATGGTAACTTATTTCTTCCTCCTTGCTATGTTATAGTGCCACAAATGGTGAAATGAAACTTCTACTATGCCACACGGCGATATGACGGGTACGCACCAGAAGGAAATAAGCAAAAGGATATTAGGGATTTTCCATAATGATCCAGAAGAACGTACTAAAAATAAACAACGAACACAAAGGAACTAAGGGAAACTTAGGAACCGAGTACGTCAGACGACAACAGAGGAGACCTTGGGGAATTCGTCTGAGGCGCGGACATATTGTGTGAAGCCCGTGTTCGTTTGGAGATTTGGTTGTGAGAAGGCGAAGCTTGGCTGAGGACTATCAGGTGGAGGATGTCTGACGAGGAAAGTGTCAATATCGAGCAGAGGACCTGAAGGCAGGGAATACCTAGACAATCTAGTGAAAATGAGAACGGCGAGATAGATTGAGCTCCTAAGTACGGTCGAACGCTACTGGGATAGAGTCGTAGATATTTGTGTGAATGCCGTCCCAGTGTTAAAAGGGACAATTCATTTTTCTCAATGAATCCATTGTATTGATCCAGCGCATCATTAAAAGAATGCGTGAGTACTGTTGTTTAGGATGGCGTCGGTTGATTCTTCGCATTACAGTTCGACATTTTCACGTGAGTTACTATTGCTTTAACGTTGACGAGTAGCGTTGAGGCATAATACTCAGCTTAACTGCTTGTGCAGATTCAAACGATGACCTTGAAATTTCTCTGCTGTCCAGAGAGAAACAGAAATATTAAGATCGGTATGGCCAGTTTCTTAATTCAGTCATCTTGTTATTTTAGGCAGAAACAAACTTCATAATATTGTTATGGTCTTATTAGCTATTTGAGTATTTTGTTTTATTGTTAAATGTGTGTAGTTGGCATACGCTATACCATTTAATAAGTATTTTGTTTAATTGTTATATGTTTGTAGATACTGTTTAATCTCTAAAGATTTTTAATGACACGGACTGTGGTGAACTGGAGGATCAATATGTGAAAGTGAGGCTAAGCAGCTACTATCTGCAGGGTATGGACAATTCTCAGATCTGCACTCTGCTGGCAACATTCCTCTCCTGCCATACACAAGAAATCAGATGCTAATTAGACTTATAATTATATATATATATATATATATATATATATATATATATATATATATATATATATATATATATATATATATATATATATATATATATATATATACTTGAATGTTGATATGTTGATTACCATTCTTTTCTTTGAACACTGCTATTCTTCATATTTTCAAGTATTTGTCAATATTATTTTAAGCAGAACTTATGTCTTTTTTACATGTGATATCTTGGTATGAGAGTCCATGCTTCTGTAATATTAGTAATAATAGTAATATAATATAACTGTATGACAAATGCTCATTACTTATTAATAATCTTGAAAAATAGGCAGTGAGAATAGTGGCACAAATTGTAGAAAGAATGTTGCAGATAATGCTTGAAATAAATGTAATGTAAATAATTCTAGAAAGTTGTGACGGTGAGGTAGAAAAACACCATAAGACAAAAAAACGAGAAGTAGATTGTGAGCTTTACTAAAACACGACTACAAGAGACAAATTGGACGTTGCGGCCAAAGCCATCGTCAACACAGGACAAACAAATACAAACCAACACAAACCTAATGAAACACACTATGACAATATTAAACTATTAAACTAATTAAATGTACTCATCTGATTCTGTGTCCTTGCTTGGAAAGACTGACACGCTAGGGCTCCAGTGGATTAATAGACCGGATGTATGGTACACGGGTCAAAGGTCAAGCGGGAGGGGAGTGGGGTGGAGAAGCGCCCATGTGTGCGGAAAAGTGAAAATTAAGACCGGCAAAGTTTGTCGCGGACGCAGTTGACAATAAGCAATTCTCGTTAAACGCTCGAAACACCGCTGCGGAAAACTACATAGTGTTGGTCCACACAGAGGGGCATGAGTGGCGGTCGTTCAGAAAACGATGGCAAAACACAGAACGCAAACCTGCCAAGAAAGTTGACTGTGATGTCCTATAAAGGACCTGCACGTACCTAGATGGTGGACTGTAAGCTGGGGGTGGGAGGGGTGGGGTAGGGAGTTAAATGAAGCTGTGTTGGACATTAAGGCCGTGAGGGGAGAGTGTGCCCAACTGGAAGATGAGACGGTGTTCCAATGTCTTCCAATCCCGTTCGTGGGATGCGCATGATTTGATGGCCGTGACCTGTATGTCGGCTACGCAATGGTGGTCAGGACTGTTGAAATGCATGGATACTTGTTTCTGGGCGCCGCTGGTGATATCAGAAAGATGTTGTCTAAATCTGTCACCAAGACGTAAGCCTGTCTCACCGACATATCTCATGTCGCAACGTGTGCAGGTAATCGCATATATGACGTTGCGACTGATGCATGAGAAACCCTCACGGATGTGGAAGTCGTCTTAGGGAATGTCAGACTCTGGGTTTGAAGTACGTATGGACAGGTCTTGCAACGCGATCGAAGACAAGCCACCGTGCCAGGAAGAGACTGGTGAGGTTGGGGTAGCCTGCTATGGACCAGCACATCCCTGAGGTTACGATCCCGCTTATACGCAACCAGAGGGGCCTCTGAGAAGACATCACGAGTGGTCGAGTCCGTCCGGAGTAGACATAAGACAAATATCACTCATGGTGCTTTGTTTTTTTAAATATTATTTTTAGTATCGCAAACCTCCACCTCCAAAGCACAGAGCAAAGCAGACGAGAGCACCAAGACACATGAAGAATGGCAATGAATCCTCAGATATCTTTACAGTAAGTACACATGATTGTGTGTAGCATGAATGTTGACAATAGCATTATTGAAACGGGTAGCGGGGTAGGGGTATCCCCTATCAAAGGAGAAGTAAGGCGCTTCCTTCCCTCCGCTAGCCTACGGAACACCCTTGGGCAAGGTGGAGTACCCGTTTAGCCCCCCGATCAGGGTTACGCTCCCGGGTAAGTGGAACCCGTTAGCTTTGGACAGCAATCCATCTAGGAGACGGAAAACTCCAAATATAAACCCCCAAGTTCAAGGTGGACCAGCGTGCTGAGGGACTGGATGGCCATGGGTTAACTGGTCGTGAAATTTGGACGTCTGACAGGCGTGCGGGGCGGCACCAGGCGTATGGTCTCCTGCTGGACATCCCCTGCCTCTTCCCTAGCAAGCAGGCAATGCTAGGGTGACCGTTTATTGCCTGCAATATCCAAACTTTGCCTATGGATTTATTTAAACATGGGAATCGTCGCCGGAGTACGGAGCACGTGCTCTGTGCTTGACACATCCCTCAGAGGCTAGCGAAGAGAGAGTGAGGAGGAGAAAACGAGAAAATGGTGTGAGACGACGGCATAGAAATAGGAGGGCAGGCGCCAGGAGAACAAGACGAAAAGTGGAGAGACTAGGTTTCAACTATGTAAGAGTGGGATACTGGAATTGTTGCAGTGCCAGACAGAGAGGTCCTGTATTGGAGAGACTATATGATTTTGACGTCCTCATGCTCCAGGAGCTAAATACAGACAAATACCATTGCCCTGGGTACGCCAGTTATATAAACCCTACTGGGCAGAAGAGACATGGACAAAGTCTGCTGGTGAAAGGAAGGAGTGAAGCATGTGGTACTCGACCTGAGCCAGTGGAATCACAGTGCAAGAGAGGTCCAGGGTATACAAATGGAGATTGGTGGCTTAAGGTGGAACATCATAAATGTATATGCCACAGTGGACTGTTTTGTCAGAAAGGAACATTGAGACTGGCTTAAGGAACTGGAGGAATTACCAGGTGATAGGCGACTCATATGTGGAGACTTCAATGCAAGGAACAGAGATTGGGACAGTAGTGGAGAAAACCGACAGGGAATTGCCCTTGCAGATGCCATGGTGGACTCCGATGTGGTCTGCATAAATGATGGTAGACCGACAAGAATGGCAATGAGGCCTGACGATGCAGACACAGCTATTGACTTGGCACATGTCTCCCAGTCATCAGTCCTTGATGTAAAGTGGAATGTTTTGAATGACCATGGGAGTGATTCACATGCTATGCTCAGTCCTGATCTCTAAACCCAGGAAAGTTAAAGCTGGGAGAGCGCGCAAGACCTTCCGGTATGAGTGGACCGATTGCCTTCTTGGACGCCTCAGACAAGGGGCATGCAACAGGACTGTTAAAACTCCCTTTTTGCAGCCCCCATGGTGGACCCCAGAAGTAGAACATGCTTGGAAAGCAAAGAGAGCTGCAGTGAAGCAGCTAAAGAAAGTGCGACAGACACTTCGAAGCTCACGAGAGGAAGTGGACACAGCGGAAAATGTCAAGAAAGACAAGGTGGAGGTTTTCAAGCGCTGTGCTGCAGAGGCCAAAAAGGCAAAATGGGAATGTTTCATAAAGGAGATTGGAGGTGATAAAACACTGCGAAAATTCTGGAAACTGCACAGCCAAATGCAGAGAAAAGATCGGCCGATAACAGTGGGAACTATCTTTGAGATTATGGTGTGCTCGTGACAACAGACAAAGAGAAAAGGGAGGCGTTTCTCCAGAGATTTTTAGAGCAGACCAATCATAATGATGCGGACACGAGGGATGCAGTTAGAGAGGAGTTATCTGGCACCACGAAGAATATGCAGTATGAAGACATCATACGGGTGGAAGATGTTAAACACATTTAATGTGTATACGAGCAAGATTGCAAACCTAGAAGCAGCAGGGGTTGGAAGAATACTAACATTTACAGATGATATTCTTGCATATAGGCAGGGGAGAGATAGGGAGCAAACAGCCCAGGAGTTACAGGCGACAGTAGATAAAGTGATTGACTGGTGCACAGAAATGAGTGCTGTCATCCACCCGGAAAAGGCGGCTGTTTTGTGGACATCAGGATTGTAAGAGCTGATGTCCCAAGCCTCGCGGTGGATGGTAGAAATGTCAGCAGAGAGAGCAAACTGAAGTATCTGGGGATCACATTTGACAGGAGCCTATCCTTCAAGGACCATGTGGAGACGGTCGTGACAAGATCTCAAAAGGGACTCAGTGCACTTAAAACTATGGCTGCAATGGACACAGAGCAGAGAATGCTTTTCACACTATACCAGCACTTGATCCTCTCAGTAATTGATTATGGATTAGGTCTGCTCACTGTCTCAGAGAGTCAGCTGGTGAAGTTAGAGCGCATACAGAACGAAGCTATGCGGGTCATTCTGGGATGCACTAGAGACACTCCAGTAGTGTCTATGCATTACATCCTTGGTCTGCCGACTGCTGCTGGTAGGCTCAAGGTGATGCAGGCGAAGGCATACCTCACAGTAGCTGCAGACACAGACCACCCACTGCATGAGGCGCTGGACACAGTTAAGGGTCAGCGACTGATAAGAGGGAAATCATGGATGGCTCAGACGGAGGATACGATCAGACAGGTGTGCCCCTTGGAGAATATTAGGCGTGGAGAGGAGTGGGTCAGAGTGCCAGCGGAGCAGTCAGACTTGTGCAGAGTTATAATCACATTAAGCCGGGAGTGCAGGGAGTGGCCAGCAGGGACCACGGAAGTGGAAATCCAGCAACTAATCCAGGATAATGCTCACTCGGGTGATGTGATTATCTACACAGATGGTTCGGTGTCAAGAGGTGAGATAAGTGGCTGGGGGTTCATTGCCAAAGCTAATGGTCGATGTTTGGGGCAGGAGAGCCTGGCATATGATACCACAACATCCAGCTTAAGAATGGAAGTGGAGGCAGTCACTGCGGCTCTCCGCTGGATGGAGAATACGACACACACACACACATCGTGATTGTAACTGACTCAGAAAGCATGCTGACGAGGGTGAGGACGGGCAGACTTCGTGCGGAGTGGCTTGCTTCGCTTCGGAGGTCACGGGTGACAAGCATCGCCTGGATCTTTTCTTCGGGGCATGCCGGTGTGCTGGGAAATGAACAGGCGGACATATTGGCTGGCTCTGCAGAACTTGGTGGAGTATTGATACATGACAAGGCAGACGTGGTTGCGGCCTTGTGGGAGCACGTGCACACCTCGGAGGAGCAAATGGATTACCATGGTCTGGCAAGAATGAGACAACGAGGAGTGACGAAGGGATCTGGCCGACGCTCATCGCTCAGAGGAAAGGCGAGACGGACTTATAATCAGATTGCTACTGGTACTATTAGTGTTGGAACTCTTCGCTGGCTGCTGAGGATGGGGGACGGAGCACTTATGGGAATGCCCCGAATGCTGTGATGTCGATTCCTAAATCAATCAATCAATCAATCAATAGCATTATTGAAAATGCTTGTGTTTGATTATAGAATAATTTATTAGGTTATTTAAAATATATTTGCTGCTGATAAACACCTGACATATTGAATTTCTTTCATGAATTGCTAATTGGCTTTGAAACATTTAATTTGACTTCTTTCTTATTCTTCTCTTTGTCTTTTTAAGTCCCTCAGTACCAGAATATGAAGAGTGTTCTGGAAAATGTTCCGGTTTGTGCTTAAGCCACCGTAGTATCTAATGTCTCAGTTTTGCTTTTTATTCATCTATTGCAAAAAATATCCTTTCTCTTTTTTCCCTTTGTATCAAAACAGCATTGATTTCTGTGGATAATTAGCAGGTGATATTGGTGATATGTAGCCAAATAATTAAACTTGCTACTTTTTATAAAGTCCAGCACAACACTGCTGCAGTTTGTTGTCTGATATTGATATTTCTGATCCTGTCCCTTCTTGTTATGTTAAGTATTATGTGTAGTTATTACATCAATGTTATTACAGACTGTATGTTTCCCTTACATGTTAATGTCAAGGTCTGATTGACACTGATAGAATGAAGAAGGAAAGACAATTATAGGTGTCGGTTTTTTAATCACCTGTTTGTTCTGTAACATTGGTGACATCTGCCCAATGATCTGGCTTTGTTACATTTGTTCAGTTTCAGGTCTAATTGTTTCATCTCATGGAATTATGTTTTTTAGACATGTGAAGTCCTTCCATTGCTTGCTTTAGCTGATATTTTCAGTATAGATTTTATTTTTATTTCTTCTGTTTTGCATGATTGTCATTAGGTTTTTTTTTTTTTTCAACATTGATTCAATAGTGTAATTTCTGTATATGCCTCCAAATAGTGTACTTGTAGTTGTCGCGAAAATTCTTGGAGTTGTCGATCGATGAAAGACTGTCGCGCCATTCGTCTACAGGCGGGCGCCATTCTTTGATGTTGGAGACAAACTGTCCTGATGGAGTCGGCAAGAGCTTTTGTTGTGGGGAAAGGATTCTCCAGATTATCGGCAGGCAAGACTTTTGAAGTACCGGGACAATTCCCCAGATGAAAGCGGGATAGACGACCAGTTGTTTACATCGAGTCGGAAAAGGAAATAGAAAAATAGCTTCTCGACACCTAGTGTCTAGACAGATTTGTGACGTCATTCAGACACAGTATTAAAACAGTCTGGATAAACAACTTTGGGAGAGTCGACCAAATGTTGTGAAGCAATAAGGACTTGTGTGATATTCCTGGTTTAATTATGGAGAGAGACTACAGTGTCTTATGTTGATTTACATCGGCGGACATTTATCCATTGTGTGATTTCGTAGTCTCGATTTCAAAAAGGAATAAATATATGGTATTTAATTAAATAGACCCAAATAGAGTGGTAATGTGCGTTATGAAAACGTATTATAAGAGCGTCGGCAGCAGTAGGCTATCGTGTTGCTTAAACTAGCTAGTGTGAGATATAAATTAACTCAATGAGTTAAGGACAATGTAGTGGGGTGATATTTAGGGAGATTTGGGATGGTTGGGGGGATAAAGGAAATGTCAAATGGTAGGATCTTCCAGTAGGGTATCTACTGGGTTTCTACACTTTTCCTTTGGTCTTTCCTTGTCTTACCATGACTCAGACCGATGTGATGAGCTCCTCGGCCTTATGACAGAGTTTGGTTCTCTGTTATATATCTGAGTGCGGCCGTCGGCCTACACTCACATAATAAAGGTTGAAATCGGGTTGCTCTCACCAGGTGTGTTCTCTATTCAACAGGTTCCACTATATCTTACAACAAGCTAGAAGAAAAGTCATGGCTCGATCATTGAAGGCAGTGTTTACTCAGCGGCTTTTGCACTGGACCCATAATCCAAAGGGTCTGCAAGAACGTGGCCTCTGCTGAGCAGGAACCGATGATCATATAAGAGTGATTCCTCAGTGGTAGTTATCAGCATAGTATAGTGAAGATACTTACAATACCACAAGTGTCGTGTGTCCATTTAAAGTGTCGTCCCTGGAGTGAGGGGAGTCAACACCCACATTATATTTTATCCCTTTTTAATATCCTGGAGAATCCACTAGCTTCCGTCCAACACACTCCATCAGTTCATGGACACCTTTTCCTCTCTCTATCACTGTCGTACTATGCCCCCTCTCTTTCTTCCCCACGCAACATATTCAACAACTCTTGCTTCTAACAATTAATAAAGATTAATTTATTAAAAGAAAAGTGTAATGTACGTGAGACGTGTATGCGAAGAAAATGTGTGATGTGTTCTATAATGTGTGTAGGATCGGACCCTCAGATAATAGCATAGTCAATGTTCTCGTTCACTTAACACTGTTTGTATGATGTGTGATGTATCAACAATCATCACCCATCCTAGGTGAACCTTAACACACAGGAATCGTTATATTGGTTGGCTCTTCTGAGCCATGTTATGGTGGACCCTCCTGATCATGAGTCCAGCGTAAATATAATACCATCTTTCTTCTCGGACGTTATACATTTTCCGTAAGAAACATTTGACTGTTCAACTGGTGTTCTTTCAAATTGGAGTTGAACTTTTTTCAAAACCAGCGTTGAGCTTCCTCGTAACTGGTAGGGAACCTGTTAGAGAAACAACATATCTGGTGATAGCACTAGTCACTGATCCTACCGGCTGAGTGTGAGCCTATTGCCTTGCTCTGTTATTTTTCAGCTAACTAAACTCTGTCATAGAGCATATTAGCTCCTCACCTACGTCCGAATCAGGCGATGACAAGGAAAGACCCATAAACAGAGTGCAAAACTTCAGTGGGCAAACCACTGAAGGATCCCCCCCCCCCCCATTGGACACTTTCCCCATCTCCCAACCCATCTTAAATCTCTCCAAATATCACCCCGCTATCCTATTCACCCTAGCAGAGCCAATCATCACTTCGCTACTCTAACTAGTTTTCAACTTACAGTGCTGATCATCACACTCTAGTTTGAACAAGGCTACTGCCTATATTAATTAGGCCTAAATAGACTATATTTGGTACCTTATGCAAACCCGCCTCATTCCTTGATGGCCGCTACACTTTGCCATAACGACACATGTTAGTTAATTTTTAATTAATCTAACACTGTAGAGCTCTCCAACAAAACACATCAATCCTAATCCATTTTTTGGTCTACACTAATGTACACAAGTCTTGATTTTTGTCAATAGCTGGGAGTGTTCCAATGAAGTCTTTGATGTAATGCAGGTGTCCCTCCCAAAGGGCACTAACCAATTCCAGAATCTTATCTCCATTGTTTAAGCAATTTCACCAGTGATTTCCCCCTGTATTGACAACCCAAAACAAGGTAGCGAGTTCCTGCATTGTCCCAATGTTCACAATAACAAGCCTACAACTTTCTGTCGTGTGGTGACAATCAAAGCCGCCATTTCGTTTGATGTCGGTACTTCGCAAGGTCTCCCGAATGTTCCTATTTCGCCGACCAGAAGTAAACAAGTGCAGCTGCAACACAGACTGTTTTTTCTGTACCGGTTAAAAATAAGTGTGGCCTTGAAAACACGCCGTGAAGCAAACTGTCTGTATTATCATCATCTGGTTATTCCATGGTGAGTAGTCCATCTCACTCTTCTCCACCATGAGTTCAATCCAGATGATTCATTCCTCTTCTTCAGGAGCTGGGTGTCTTGACAAGAAGTCCGCTCCAACATTTTCCTTTCCAGGGATATACTCCACTGTGAAATTGTAGGGTTGAAGTAACAACGACCACCGCATCAAACGAGCGTTGAGCTTCTGAGAAGTAGCCAGGAACATCAGGGGCTGATGATCCGACTGGACCCGAAACTTAACTCCATACAAATAGGGCTGGAATTTTTGCACGGCCCATACGAGAGACAAACACTCTCTCTCGACGGTCGAATAATTCCTCTCAGCCTGGAGAAGTTTCTTACTTGCGTATGCCACAGGTGTCAAAACCGTAGCATCGTCTTTCCCTTCCTTTAACAGGGCTGCCCCAATTCCAATCCCACTCGCATCCGTTCTCAACACAAATGGTTTGGAAAGGTCAGGGAGCTGCAATACAGGTTTGCTGACCAAGGCCTCCTTTAACTGACTATAGGCATTCTCACATTCTGGTGTCCAAATGATTTGGTCCGGGAATCCCCTTTTCAATGTTTCCGTCAATGGAGCTCCCATTTCAGTGAAATGTGGGATAAATTTTTGATAGAACCCACACAACGAGAGAAAAGATCGCACACCCTTCTTCGTTTTTGGCCTTGGTGCATTTCTGATTTTTTCCAGGTTCTTCTGCTCTGGGACAATTTGTCATGGAGTGATGGTGTGACCTAGAAATTCCAGAGTCTGGTAACTAATCATGCACTTGGTTGGGCGAGCGGTAAGCCCTGCTTCCCTGAGTCTATTAAACACTGTCTCCAAGGATTGCAAGTGGTCATCCAAGCTGTCACTGGAAATCAGAATATCATCCATGAATGAGATGATGGCCGGATCCTGTAAAGGATCTAGTAAAGTCCCCATCATGCATGTAAACACACTAGGTGCATTGCTGAGTCCAAAGGGCATGACCTTGAATTCGTAGTGTCCATTGGGTGTACTGAAAGCCAACAGTGGTCGAATCTCCGGTTTGACTGGTATCTGATAGTACCCCCGACTCAGATCCACCTTTAAAAAGTACCGAGCCTTATGGAGCCTAGCGAATAACTGCGTTGGATTCGCAAAGGTTCCACTTGAAATTGTGTATGACTGTTCAGAAGTCGGTAGTCTATACACAACCGGTGTTCTCCACTTGATTTGCGTAACAAAACTACCCCCGCATTGTATGGGGATGTGGATGGCGCAATCACGTCATTCTCCAGCAGTTTCTGTATTTCCTCCTCCAGGGCCTTTTCTTTAGAGAATGGCACTGGGTAAATCTTTTGGTGAACAGGTTCCTGTGTGGTCAAAGTCAATTCGAACTCAATCAACCTCGTTCGTACTGGTTTATCAGTCAGTATCTCCTCATGAGACTTGAGAACCTGGGCTATTTTGTCTTTCTCTTGGGAAGTCAGATCAGGGTTCACTTGCACATCCCTATAGGTTTCATGGTGCACTAGTGGATACTCCCTGCCCTCGTCGGGTCCTGTTTCGGTCTCTACGGCGACTGCCATCGCCATGAGGTGGGCGGCTTTGTAACCGGGTCTCTCCTCATTCTTCCGCAGGAGATTAATATGGAAAATCTTCGACTTTCCCCGGATCCGGATCTGATAGTTGGTTCTGGATACCACCCGTTCCACAGGAAATGGCCCTTGATATCCTATCTCCAGTTTGTTGGTTCCTGTTGGGAGTAGCAACAAGACTTTGTCTCCCACCTCCAGAGATCTGTCCTTAGACCTGCGGTTGTAGTGCTCCGCATGTCTTTTTCTGGCCTTCCGCAAATTTTGAGTCGCCAGAGCCCAGCCCGTGTGAAGCTTTTCCTTCAGCTCTTCCACATATTTATAAGAGGAGATCACTTCTTCTGACGTTCCCTCCTCGGTCCAACTCCTCAGCAAAGCCTCCAATGGTCCTTTGATTGGTCGACCAAACAGCAGAGTAGCTGGTGGTAGTCCTGTCGAGCCATGAGGCACTTCCCGATAGGCAAAGAGTGCTGCTGGGATATATTCATCCCACCTATCAGGTTTTTCTTGTGCAAGTTTTCGGAGCATAGTCATCAACGTTCCGTTGAATCGCTCTACTTGTCCATTGGCTTGAGGGTGGTAAGGGTTGGTGTGAATGTGGTTGGAGTGGAATACTCTAAATACCTCCTCCATGAGTTTCCCACAAAACTGGGACCCATTGTCGGTCAGAATCTGATTAGGGAAGCCTAATCTGGTAAAGGCCTCCATCAGTGCGTCAGCCACTCGTTTCGAGTCAATGGTGGTCAGTGGTATGGCCACAGCCCACATCGTACAGCAATCCACCATTGTGAGGATATACATGTTCCTCTTCTTAGTCCTAGGAAGAGGACCCACGATGTCGATGGCCACCCTCTCAAAAGGAGAGTTCATTATGGGCATTTCACCCAAGACCACCGGCGCTGTCCAGTGTTTCGGTGCCACCCGTTGGCACTCGGGGCATGACTTCACATACCGACGCACATCGTCAGTCATTCCTGGCCAATAGTAATGACAGGAGATTCGCTGCATGGTGGCGGCAATACCCATATGCCCGCTATACAAGATGGTATGCCCCATATGAAGAATTTGGGAATCGTGGGCCTTCGGGACTACCAACTGACCGTGTAGGTTGTCTCCCCTTCCGGATCCTCGGTAGAGCAACCGATTCTTCATGTAATACTTCCCCCGTTTTGGTGGGTCAGCACTTCTCTGCAGCTTCTTGTAGCAAGGACGTAAGGGTGCATCCTCACTCTGGGCAGTTCACAACTCCCCCGGCAGTGGGTTAGTGACAATTGCTTCTGCCTGATCAGTTCTCGTATGAGAGCGAATTTGAATAGCTCCCATGTGGATTGGCTCCCTAGGTATTCCCACAAAGACATACCGGCAACCAAGGATGACGGGAAAGATGGGATCGGTCAGAACAGCGGCCTTGATTGTGCCGGTGACATATCTTGACCGAATCTCCACTTTGGCGAGTGGCAGCTTCATGGCCACAGCACTCTTCATCGCGGGCTGTATCTCCATGGTCTCCCCTGTGAGTTGTTCTGGGTGTACCAGATTGGCGGAAATAACTGCCTCCCCGTCCAGTCCAGTGTCATAGAGACACTCCACTTGTTGGTCGTTAATTTCTATCAGTTCCACTACCGGTGGCCTATCTTGGTCTAGAGTCTTTTCCTAGGCCTCGGCCTTTTCGGTGGTACTCCACTTTTGGTTCCACTAGGCAGGCCGCGAAGTGGGAGTTCTTTCGGGCTTTGATCTGCAGTCTTTAGGTATTGTGCGTATTCGACCTGCAGTGTTTGCACCATCTTCCCTTCCAGAATTTTTTTCGGGGAATGACTGCTGTGGGTTCTGGACTCCCCTCCTTCGTACTTCCTCTGGACTCTTGTCAGTGGATTTTTCACTTAGATTCTACCTTCCGTGATTGAGAGTTTTTAGTTTTCTTTTTGTCTGTCTTGTCCTGACTTTTGGGATTTTGGGGATGGGTTTCACTAGCCTCCCATGAACTTCGACGAATCGTTCGGATAGCTTAGCCACAAAGTCCACACGTTCCGCCCCTTGTTCCTCCAAGATGGTCTTCAGAGGTTTCGACATATGTTTACGCATCTGGTCTACGATCATGAGTTCTTCGAGACTTTCGTAGTCATGAGCGAACCCAGCTAAATCCATCCATTTATGGAGGTAGGATTTGAGACGCAGACTGTAGGCGGTGAACAGCTCACCCGGCTCTCGTTTCGCGGATCGAAACTTCTTCCGGTAAGTGTGCGACGTGACTTCAAAACGTTTGAGTAACGCGGTCTTCAACTCGTCGTAGTTGTTCATGTGTTCGGGCGGCAAACGCGAGTAAACCTCGAACGCCGTTCCGCGCAATCCCTGAGACAACTTAAGACACCATCTGTCTCGATCTAGACCCATTGCGACAGACATTGCCTCGAATTTCTGTAAGTACTGGTCAATCTTTTCTTTGTCCTCCTCATAAATAGCTAGAGGAAACTTGATGGCATGGTAACCATGTCTACCCAATGTAGGTGAACCAGGGAGAGAGGAACTTCCCACTGCTCCCTCTGTTTCCCTGCTAGACTGCGCCCTGAGCTCGAGTTCCCGCATTCGGTACTCATGCTCTCTTTTCTGAGCTTCTTGTTCAGCTTCTAAGTCTCTTAGCAGCCTTGCTCAGCTTCGAGTCTCTTGGCAGCCTGCTCAGCTTCAAGTTCCTATTTAGTGGCTTGCTCAGCCTCTAATTCTTTTGGTCTCCAACTCCATCCTCTTTAATTCCAACTCTGTCTTCCGATCTTCTCTTTCCGCCTGACGGAAATCTCTCTCCACCCCCTGTATGTACTCTTGTAGCGCAGTACCTGACAGGCCCATTCCTTCACCTCTTGCCCGCAGTTCTGCCATATCGAGTTTGGAAGTTGCCATAGCAAGTGCGGGTGTGAGTTGTGTAAATGCAAAATCAATAATGCAATAGATAAATAATCAATACACAGATCTTATCTATACACACAACACAGCACGCCACAAGCTAAACTATCAGTGTCAAGAGTGGAAATAGGACCAAAGACCTACGCAGACTTATGTAGAGATATTAGGAAGGTTGTGTCCTATCAATAATCACCAGAGCTGAATCATTACCATCCCGGACGAGCCCCCAAATTAAATGTCATATAGCTTCCCTGGGGTGAAGGGAACAGGCTATCGCATTTATTATGATTATCTATTCACACATATATCTCTATATTTATTTATATATGTATATGTATAAATCTCGGGATGACTTCAGTTCTGGGACTGGGACACTTTCAGTCTGCGACCCCACCAGTCCTCGGATACCTATCTCTCTCACAACCAACCAAGGGATGTTACCCTTTCAAACATCGTCCTGAATAAATGATGCAACTCCGGTATCTACAAACTCAATAACAAAAGTGTATTGTACAAAGGAAAGTGAAGATAATGTGGATGTAGTGCAGATCTGTCTGGTGTGCTAGTTGCTACTAGATAGTTAGCTGAGGCAGCCAGATAAAGATGTCTTCATAGCACAATGCCAACGCCTCACACCACACATGAATGGTACTTAGCTAGTGTCTCTCGCAGCAGGTCCTCAGTCTTCGACCAGATAGCACCTCCTCCGAGTTGACCTTAGATCAGGCTAATGGCCGTGGAACACCAGAGCATATGTCCAAATAGTGCCATGAATTTTCATCCTCATCCGATCATGTAGGTGCCTCTATACAAGATTTACTTAATCTGAAAGTTCGCTGCTTTACCAACAGTGGCACCAACTCAACAATATACCGCTAGAAACACAGGTCCTGAATTAAAGTTCATCGAAGCACACTGTCCAGTGCTAACTTTATATATTGAACATTGTTCATTGCCAGAGTCACAATTTCCTAACGTCTGTTGCTATATTCATTATCAGGACCATAATCCATGTGAACGAAGTGTGGAATGTTATCATCGATAGTTGAGTGGTTGTCGAATAGGTAATGAGTGGTACATCTGGACAATCACACGAACAGTATACTTGCCCAGACGTTGTTTCTATCTTAAACTGTTTGTTTAGTCCTCTTGGACCTACTCTGAGGGTATAGACGACTGACCGGGTAGTGGGCAGTATGATCACCTCACGTTGACTGGTTTGTCCAGACTGCTGATGCTGGCACAGAATGATGGTTTTACTGACTATCCATCACTCCTCTCCGGAAGGTAGAATCTGGAACAAAATGACACAGGCAACCCTCGGTGAGAATCACGTGACCACGACTCATCATATGGGATAGACATCATCATGGTACTCAGAGTGTGAAACACCTCCCCAAGATGGGCGGTGGTTCAATTACAGGCCAGGCCTCAGGGTCAGAGAAAGAATAAGGTCTGGGGTCTGAAAAGCAGCTGAATAGAACATCTGTTTCCCTGGAATGGGGATAGAGTGAACCCACGGTAATTGGTCATGAGTGTCTGTGCCCCAGTTCCCCATAGGAAGTCTTCTAATGACATACAGGGTTAGAAGGTCTACAGTACCCATAGGCAAGATGGCCCTGAAGGAGGGCCGTTGGCAAAACCCCCTTCCAGCCATTCCAGGTGGTCATGCTTTCCCCAATTTATCCCCCCTGCAATCATCAGACATGTCTGTGGCATCCCTGTCCTCTCTCTCCCCTCCCCGTTGTTCTCCTCACAGGAACCCATGTAGATTAGGACAGTATTCCCTTAAGGAGACCTTGAACGATCAATGTGTATGAGGAAGGCAAAGAAAAAAAACCAGTACTGTCCTGACAAAAGATGCGAACTTTGACACGCGCTGGATCGCTCAAATGACCATCGATTTGACCGCGGACATTCCCATGAGATTCGACTTGACGGCACGAGTCGGAGGATATATTACCGATAGGGTTTTAGTTACGCCGTCACCGACTTCCTGTTTTGTCGACTACGTCTGAGTTCCAAGGCGGCCCAGTAGTGCCATCAAATCCCACATTTAAGTCAGCACCTATTTTCTCACAAACAACTTCTGGCAGGCAAGACAAGTCGTGCACTATTGGGCATGTCTCTGCAATGTTCGAGGCAGGACCGAACTGGGTCAAATAGCTGGCCTGATGAAACGGGGTCAAACAACAGGCTTGTCGATGCACTTGCATGCTCGACCTTGACCTACGTGTAAACACGTCTGCATGAACTATGCAACATGGTGTATTTCGATTCAAGAATTACATCATTCTTACCTCTTCGTTTGAAGCATGGAACCTCAGTCCACGTGGGAACATTGTCTACAGTCTTCAAACCATGTTGACATTGGGAACCATTTTCCTTCTGACAAACTGCAGCCATACAGAAAATCGCCAGCCGCCAGCCAACCATCGGTTCTCCCAGCCTACTGCGATTTCCCGGTTAAGAAACCTCTTCCGGTGTCTTTCTCTAGAACATTCCCGAATCCAGGCGCTGTAATCCTCTACCACGTCAGGGGTAGAAATTCTTGGATTATCTCCCTTTGACTACTGGGTGGGTGTATACATCGTGAACTGTGTTGCAGGCCGAGAGATCTCGTGTGTCTGGTCAGTCCCCTTCTCCTGATCGCAATTCTCCAGGCGCATTTTGTGACAATGAGTTCCGAATGCGGGATCTCGAGCTTAAGAGGCAATCTGGTGGGGAAAACTGAGGGAGCAGTGGGAGGTTCCTCTCTCCCTGACTCAACCCCAGTGGGTGGACATAGTTACTATGCTATGAAGTTTCCTTTGGCTGTCTATGAAGAAGACAAAGAGAAAATCGACCAGTACTTACAACGCTTCGAGGCAATATCTGTTACTATGGGTCTGGATCGTGACAAATGGTGTCTTAAGTTGTCCCAGGGATTATGCGGGACAAGTTAGACGTTTACTTCCGCCTGCCGCCAGGACACGAGAACAATTACGACGAATTGAAAACGGCTCTGCTTAAACGTTTCGAAGTTACGTCATATACCTACCGGGAAAAAATTCGAGCAGCGAAACGAGAACCGGGAGAGTTGTTTGCCGCCTACAGTTTGCGTCTGAAATCGTATCTCCATAAGATGATGGATTTGGCTGGGTTCGCGCATGACTATGAGAGTCTGGAAGAGCTCATGATAGTCGACTAGATGCGAAAGCAAATGTCGAAACCTCTCAGGACATTCTTGGGAGAACAAGGGGCGGAACGTATCGACATCGTGACGAAATTGGCAGAAATGTTTGTCGAGATACACGGGGAGGCTGGAGAAAACCTTTCCACAAAGACCAAAGGTCAGGAGAAGCATGACCAGAAGAAATCCAAAAGCACGGGAACTAAGAAAGTGGAACCATATGTTAAAATTTCAGAGGAGAGTTTGGAGAAGACGAAGGAGGGAAGCAAGAGCACCTCGAACTCTTCACCAAAAAGACAGTTGACGGAGAAGTGGTGTTAGATTTGTAAGTCGCCCTCACACAATACGAGGGACTGCAAATCGAAGGCTAAGAGCCCTCACTTCGCGGCGTGTCAAGTGGCTCCAAAGGAGGTTGCCACCGAAAATACTGAGGTCGACAAGGAAGCTCTCAACCAGGAGAGCTCACCAAAGTCCGGCACGAGAAAATCTAGGACAGGGAAATGGTGCAAACACTGCAGGTCGAACACGCATAATGCTAAAGACTGCAGGTTTAAGTCAGGAGACTCATTTCGTCGTGTGCCCAGTGGAACCCAAGGTGAGTCCACCGAACAGGTCGAGGCCGAAGGAAGAGACTCCAGACCAGGATAAGCCACCTGTAGTGGAATGATAGAGGTTAACGGCCGACAAGTTGAGTGTCTATATGACACTGGCCTGGACGGGGAGGCCGTGATTTCTGCGGATCTGGTACACCCAGAACAATTCACAGGTGAGACCATGGAGATACAGCCTGCACAGAAGAGTGCTGTGGCCATGAAGTTGCCAATCGCCAAAGTGGAGATTCGGTCAAGATATGTCACCGGCACAATCAAGGCCGCTGTATTGACCGATCCCATTTTCCCCGTCATCCTCGGTTGCCGGTATGTCTTTCTGGGAATGCCCAGGGAGCCAATCCATATGGGAGCAATTCAGACTCGCTCTCAGACGAGAACTGATCAGGCAGAAGCAATTGTCACTAACCCACTGCCGGGGGAGTTGCGAACTGCCCAGAGTGAGGATGCAACCTTACGTCCTTGCTACAAGAAGCTGCAGAGAAGTGCTGATCCACCAAAACGGGGGCAGTACTACATGAAGAATAGGATACTCTACAGGAGAGCCGGAAGGGGAGACAACTTACACGGTCAGTTGGTAGTCCCGAAGGCCTACCGTTCCCAAATTCTTCATATGGGGCATACCATCTCATTTAGTGGGCATATGGGTATTGCCGCCACCATGCAGCGAATTTCCTGCCATTACTATTGGCCGGGAATGACCGGTGATGTGCGTCGGTATGTGAAGTCATGCCCTGAGTGCCAGAGGGTGGCACCGAAACACTGGACAGCGCCGGTGGTCTTGGGTGAAATGCCCATCATGAACTCTCCTTTCGAGAGGGTAGCCATCGACATCGTGGGTCCACTTCCTAGGACTAGGAAGAGGAACATGTACATACTCACAATGGTGGATTGCTGTACAATGTGGGGTGAAGCCATACCATTGACCACAATTGACTCGAAACGAGTGGCTGACGCACTGATGGAGGCCTTTACCAGATTAGGCTTCCCTAATCAGATTCTGACCGACAATGGGTCCCAGTTTTGTGGGAAACTCATGGAGGAGGTATTTAGGGTGTTCCACTCTAACCATATTCACACCAGCCCTTACCACCCTCAAGCCAATGGACAAGTCGAGCGTTTCAACGGCACGTTGATGACAATGCTCCGGAAACTGGCACAGGAAAAACCTGATAGGTGGGATGAATATATCCCAGCAGCACTTTTCGCCTATCGGGAAGTGCCTCATGGCTCAACAGGACTACCACCCGCTACTTTGCTGTTTGGTCGTCCAATCAAAGGACCATTGGAAGCCATGTTGAGGAGTTGGACTGAGGAGGGGACGTCAGAAGAAGTGATCTCCTCTTATAAATACGTGGAGGAACTGAAAGAAAAACTTCACACGGGCTGGACTCTGGCGACTCAGAACTTGAGAAAGGCCAGAAAAAGACATGCGGCTTACTACAACCGTAGGTCTAAAGACAGATCTCTAGAGGTGGGAGACAAAGTCTTGTTGCTACTCCCAACGGGAACCAACAAACTGGAGATAGGTTGGCAAGGACCATTTCCCGTGGAAAGGGTGGTATCCAGAACCAACTATCAGATCCGGATCCGGGGAAAGTCGAAGATTTTCCATATTAATCTCCTGCGGAAGTACGAGGAGAGACCCGGAGACAAAGCAGCCCACCTCATGGCAATGGCAGTCGCAGTGGAGACTGAAACGGGAACCAACGAGGGCAGGGAATATCCACTGGTACACCAGGAAACCTATAGGGATGTGCAGGTGAACCCTGATCTGACTCCCCAGGAGAGGGAAAAGATTACCCAGGTTCTCGAGTCTCATAAGCAGATACTGACTGATAAACCAGGACGAACGAGGTTGGTTGAGTTCGAGATGACCTTGACCACACAAGAGCCTGTTCGCCAAAAGGTTTACCCAGTGCCATTCTCTAAAGAAAAGGCCCTGGAGGAGGAAATACAGAAACTGCTGAAGGATGACGTGATTGCGCCATCCACATCCCCATACAATGCGGGGTGGTTTTGTTACGCAAACCAAGTGGAGAACACCGGTTGTGTATAGACTATCGACTCTTGAACAGTCACACTCAATTTCAGGTGGAACCTTTGTCGAATCCAACTCAGTTAGGCTCCATAAGGCTAGGTACTTCTCAAAAGTGGATCTGAGTCGGGGGTATTATCAGATCCCGGTCAAACCAGAGGTCCGACCCCTGCTGGCTTTCAGTACCCCCAGTGGACACTACGAATTCAAGGTCATGCCCTTTGGACTCAGCAATGCACCTAGTGTGTTTACTCGCATGATGAGGACCTTGCTAGATCCCTTACAGGATCCGTCCATTATCTCGTTCATGGATGATATACTGATTGCCAGTGACAGCTTGGATGACCATTTGCAATCCTTGGAGAGAGTTTTCAATAGGCTCAGGGAAGCAGGGCTTACCGCTCGCCCAACCAAGTGCATGATTGGTTACCAGACTCTGGAATTTCTGGGTCACACCATCACTCCAGGACAAATTGTCCCGGAGGAGAAGAACCTAGAAAAGATCAGACGTGCTCCAAGGCCAAAAACGAAGAAGGATGTGCGATCCTTTCTCTCGTTGTGTGGGTTTTACCAAAAATTCATCCCGCATTTCACTGAACTGGGAGCTCCATTAACGGAAACCTTGAAAAAGGGATCCCCGGATCCAATCGTATGGACACCCGAGTGCGAGAGTGCATACAGTCAGTTGAAGGAGGCCTTGGTCAGCAAACCTGTTTTACAGCTCCCCGACCTTTCCAAGCCATTTGTGTTGAGAACGGATGCGAGTGGGATTGGAATTGGGGCAGCCTTGTTACAGGAAGGGAAAGACGATGCTTCGGTTTTGAAACCAGTGGCATACGCAAGCAAGAAACTTCTCCCGGCTGAAAGGAATTATTCGACCGTCGAGAGGGAGTGTTTGTCTCTCGTATGGGCCGTGCAAAAATTCCAGCCCTATTTGTATGGAGTTCAGTTTCGGGTCCAGTCGGATCATCAACCCCTGATGTTCCTGGCCACTTCTCAGAAGCTCAACGCCCGTTTGATGCGGTGGTCGTTGCTGCTTCAGCCCTACCACTTCACGGTGGAGTATATACCTGGTAAGGAAAATGTTGGAGCTGATTTCCTGTCTAGACACCCAGCTCCTGAAGAAGAGGAATAGATCATCTGGATCGAACCTCCAATGAGAAGAGTTGATGCGGACTACTCTCTTAAGAGGGGGCCTATGTCGCGGAAATTCTTGGAGTTGTCGATCGATGAAAGACTGTCGCGCCATTCGTCTACAGGCGGCCGCCATCCTTTGATGTTGGAGACAGACTGTCCTGATGGAAGTCGGCAAGATCTTTTGTTGTGGGGAAAAGATTCTCCAGATCACAGCCGGCAAGACTTTTTGAAGTACCGGGACAATTCCCCAGATGAAAGCGGGACAGCCGGCCAGTTGTTTACATCGAGTCGGAAAAGGAGAGAGAAAAATAGCTTCTCGACGCCTAGTGTCTAGATCAGATTTGTGACGTCATTCAGACACAGTATTAAAACAGTCTGGATAAACAACTTTGGCGGGAGTCGACCAAATGTTGTGAAGCAACAAGGACGTGTGTGATATTCCTGGTTTGATTATGGAGAGAGACTACAGTGTCTTATGTTGATTTACATCGGCGGACATTTATCCATTGTGTGATTCAGTAGTCTCGATTTCAAACAGGAATAAATCTATGGTATTTAATTAAATAGATCCAAATTAGATGATTCTTAGGAGACTAGAGTGTAGTAATGTGCGTTATGAGAACGTATTATAAGAGCGTCGGCAGCAGTAGGCTATCGCGTTGCTTAAACTAGCTAGTGTGAGATATCAATTAACTCAGTGAGTTAAGAACAATGTAGTGGGATGATATTTAGGGAGATTGAGGATGGTTGGGGGGATAAAGGAAATGTCAAATGGTAGGATCTTCCAGTAGGGTATCTACTGGGTTTCTGCACTTTTCCTTTAGTCTTTCCTTGTCTTACCATGACTCAGACCGATGTGATGAGCTCCTCTGCCTTATGACAGAGTTTAGTTCTCTGTTATATATCTGAGTGCGGCCGTCGGCCTACACTCACCTAATAAAGGTCGGAATCGGGTTGCTCTCACCAGGTGTGTTCTATCTTCAACAGGTTCCACTATGTTTTCAACAAGCTAGAAAGTCATAGAAGAAGATATGGCTCGATCATTGAAGGCAGTTTTTACTCAGCGGCTTTTGCACTGGGCCCATAACCCAGAGGGTCTGCAAGAACCTGGCCTCTGCTGAGCAGGAACCGATGATCATCTAAGAGTGATTCCTCAGTGGTAGTTCTCATCATAGTAGAGTGAAGATACTTACAATACCACCAGTAACAGGAACAATAGTAGTTATACAGAGACATTAAAAATTAACATTGTGTTTTCCAAATGGTGAATTCCGGTGTGAAATTAACTACTAACATTTTGTGTCAAAGTGACAGTAAACATTATTTTACTTGTACAAGTGTTATCAGATCCCAGAACTTTTAGTGACATATTAGTTACGCTGTGTGTGTCAGATTCATGGTCAGTATTGGACTATATCCACTATTGGTGACCAGGCATCCGGACTATCCAAGAGCCACTGGAGGAACTCGACATCTGGCCGGGGAGACGCATCATTTGGTGAGGTCCTTCTGTACTTGATCTATGGTGCTGTTGTGTGGCCAGTACTGTGATGAAGCAGACTTTGCTCCTGAGCTGTTCGGTCTGATTCTGCATACACACTAGATTATACGACAGACATTCTACAGTTGCACTTTGCACATACCTGACACTTTTCTTTATTAAATTAATTTGTCATTTTTTTAGAAGCTGGAGTTGTGTGGTATGTTTTGGAACAGAATGAGAGGGGGCATGGTCCAGTGGTAACAAAGAAAGAGAGAGAGAGTGATCCAAGGACTGACGGGGTGTTGTGGACAGAAATCCAGAAGATCCTCAAGATAATGATATGGGGTTAAAAGAATGTGGGTGTTGATTCCCCTCATCCCAGGGACGACACTTATTACGACAGTAGTTGTAGATTTTCTTTAAAGTTTGTATTAGTGTATGACCATCCAAGTCTTTATATGCACTATAAAGAGTTTGGTTATGCACATTTCTTCTTCTGCTTCTTCAGCGTTCCGAGCCATTGAGGTTCTTTGCAGCAGATACAAGAAATTCCAAGAGTAATCAAAGAACTCAAAACAATGTCTTCCCATAGTGAATGTATACAATAAAGCCACAAACAATAAATTGTACATTTTATAGCCTAGCATTTGTTTTTTGCTCTCAAGGGTTGTCTATACACACTTCTTCTAGTAGTGCTGGACTGAACTTTGCATGTGGATTAGCTTTCCCTGTTAACAGTATTCCGCACCATCAAGTGAACCCACTCCAACTGCAGAGGTACTTGTAATTTATGTCCCCAAGTCAAGGATGTGGGGTGAACATTTTAGTCCAACTGTGCAGTGTAGGAGTTGAACCCCTTATCTCGGCATCAGCATAAAGAATGTTTAAGATTGTGCGTTCTTATCCATTCGGCCTTGCTGACCTCCAAACAATGTCTTCTCATTGTGAATTTACACAATGAAGACACAAACAATAAATTTTACTATTTATAGCCTGGAATATCTTGTTGCGTCTTATGTACATATCGTAGGATTCACACATGAACTAAAGCACAGAGATAAATCCTTCAAGCTGAAATACACAACACACATATTCACACTGTGTGATTGTGTGTGTGTTGCGTATTTCAGCTTGACGGGTTTTATCTTTTTAGTTGGTTAGTTAGTTAGTCGACAGATCATCCTCATTGCACATCAAACCATTCAGTCCATAAGTGCTCGGATCCCCTCCTCAGCAAATCTCGCAGCGTGTAGCGGCTAATGACACCAGTTCTGTGTTGGTTTATCTTCTTTGGCTTCCTGCGTAGTGTTCTTGTTTGGCCACCCCTCTTTTAATTTGCTGTTCTGGCCATGGTTGTAGATTCACAGTCATCACTTGGTTCTCGCAAAAGTCTTACTTCTCGTAGAGCATTCAGAATGTCAGCCTGGTCCATGGCGCGTCCGCCCTCCACAGTAGCCTTACATGCGAGCTTGTCAGCCCGCTCATTTCCTTGTACTCCCGCATGCCCTGGCACGAAGATTAAACTAATCTTTGCCAGCCGAGACCGCTCCAGAGACAGCAACCATTCTCTTCGGATCCACCCCACCTCTATCCTCTAGAGCATGCTCATTGAGTCGCTAAGGAAACATGCCCTAGTGAATGTCTGTGTCTCGAGCCATGCTATTGCTTTACTTACTGCCATGACTTCCATAGTCAGGCTACTTACTACTTGTGGTCTCAACAAAAGCACCAGAGTCCTCCTTCATAATTCTCAACCGGCTCGCACCTTAAAGGCCCATGAGCTTCTCCATGTCGGACGACCGAACCATCTGTGTAGATGACAGCATCACCGTCTAGCGAATTCTCGAAAATCAACGCTTGTATTTCAGCCTCCACGGCAGCCGGATTTTCTTGTCTGCATTTTCTATCTAGTTGGATGCAAACTGAAAAGGATGTGCAGAAATCTGTTGGCACTTGTACCCACTCATCGCTAGGCTCCAAGTCCTCAAGTGAACACACCTGTTGAAGAATGTCTTCGGCTTGACCCATCCTTATGGGTTTTATCTTTTTGCTTTCGTTTATGCTATGTGAATTCTGCAGTAAGCAGGGAACCAAAAACAAAATTCTGACATGAACATTAAGTAATTCCAAACTCAGATTTCAAAAATTAAACAAGGAACTTCTGAAAAAGTTTGTTTTACTTTGTTTTCTCCTTCAGATCCTTTCTTTTACCCCTTGACTTCTGTTTTTAGCATCTTTATTCCACAAGAGTTTATTTTCACTTTAATTTACTATTATAGCTCCACATATTGTTTAAGGCTGATTTCACTATACTGTATTTAAGCACAGCCCATCCTTCACATTCAGCTTTTATTTTTCTTTGTCATCTGGGAATTGTAAGAAATTATACTTTTCTTTCCTGGTACAGACTTCCAGTATATAGCTTCTTTTTATTTATTTAACTTCGGCATTTCTTTTTTTTAAAACTGATCACTACTGCTTTTCTTTCCTTGTTATGTCGATTTGTAGTATCAACATCATTCAATTTCCTTATGTTTTGTAGTCCTTAATGTCTTTCACCGGTTAACTCTTTGTGCCTCAAGCAATGCACTATATGAGATTAGCTATTCTCAGCATATGCCTAACAAGTTTTCACATATGGCCTGATCATTGCTACTTATGTTAAAACGCAATACTATATGTTTTATGCAAGGTTTATATATAACACTAGATTAAAGATGCAGTAAAGAGATAAAAACAGAATAGCACAAACAAACACTGTCTTTTAATGGAGTGAAGAATATCTTTGCAATAAATCATTGTCTTTCGAGGTTAGAAAAATAATATTTGCATGTTACATAGAACATGTTTGAACATGTGGTTGTGAATTCTGGAGAATTAGTAAACAAGCCAAAAAACAAATCTAGAAGCTTAAGAGATGTACTTTTACAGAAGAATGCTGAAAATTTCTTGTACAAGCAAAGTGAGTAATATAAATGTTTTAAAAGATGCTAAGACAGAAAGACAATTTATCACAAAATCTAGAACATATTGTGACGATTTATTGAAAAAGAGATAGGGGAGACAATGAGAGAAAATGCTTAATAGCCTTGCATTGTGGCAGGGAATGGTATCAATGCAAAAATTAATACATGCTATAGCAGAGGCATGATCGCCCATACCAGTTGGCAAGACAGTTTATGATGATGATAATATACATACCTTGATGATGTATACACTTTGAAAATAATGTATTTTATTGTGACTGTTTTACTCATTGGTTATGTGTTGTGAAGTCTTTTGCATCCGAAAGAGTAAGTGTGTCTACCCATTTTCAGAGATGTGAAGAAGGCAGAGAGATTGAAGTTTAACCAGTGGAAACATATTGTCATAGATTTAATTTTACTTATTCTTTCTTCTCAGGAACTCAGTGAAGAGGATTTAAAAAATGAGAATATTTCTGACAAAGAGAACATTGCCTCTCACGGCGATGCTGACAGTTCAGTGTTGCGCTCACATTCAGAAGACAAACCAAAATCACCTCGAGAGGCACGTTCTTCCATGCTTGCTGACATTGAGCAGACTTTAGCTGCACTGTACATGTCTGACGAGTCAGAAGTCGCACAGCCAGTAGATAGTGCACCACCTGAACATAAAACGGGTACCACAGAACCTGTTTCAGAAGTCAGTGTCGACAATCATGGGGAACAGACTGTTGCTGACATGAATCCCGAGCCATATGCTGGTGATTTTGGGTGTCTGTAAACACAATAAGCAGTAATTCTCAGGCACTTATCTCTTCTGAGATTAAAAAAGAATCTGCACCAATAAGTTTAGCATCATCGCCGAAACTAAACCTAAACTATCACGTCAAAGACAGGACCTAAAGTGAGCCCCAAGCCAAGTCCAAAAGCCAGTGCACGGGTGAGTTCCAACAATGCTAGGACATCTGCTAATGCCCCTGTGACCAACCATAAAAATGCTCATGAGAGTATGTCTGTTAGTGTCAGTGAATCTGCTGATAATGAGAGTAGTCTGGATCCTGCGGTCATTAGTTTCAAGTGTGCATATCCCAAGGGGAGCTCAATACTACAGATATAGGAGTTCCTGAAGAAACAAGTTCCTGTTTGCAGACAATTTTGAAGACCTCGGATGAAACTACCACAAACACTGAAATAGAGAAGCCTTTAGACCAGTGGTTCTCAACCTTTTTTGGCCCGTGCTCCCTTTCACCATATTTTCAGAACGTCATTCTTCCCCCCCCCCCCCCCCCCGGTCCACATAAAACGTGATTTGTGGGTCTACTTACTTTATAAAATGAATTTTAGAAGGGTGAGACGTACAGAACAGTACAGAACCAGAAGAGAAAAACAATATCATGTAATCGGTTCTTATATTAACGCGATCTTGAAATAATCTTAATTCCCCCCTGGAAACCATAAAATTCCCCCCCCCCCCCCTAGGGGGGAATTCCCCACCGGTTGAGACCCACTGCTTTAGACATAATATAGACTTTATAATGGGGACGACCCGTTGCTGTGAAGTTGGAACTGCGACTAACTATCTAACTAACTGCTTTAGACAGTACAGGGTCAGACATTCTGTCTATCGCAACTGACACAGTTACAATATCAAGAGAGGGTTTTATTTCTGAAAGTACCATGATTGGGTCTAACGATGACAAGCCAGAAACAGTAAAAATTTCAATCATGGCAAAATCCTCAGAAAAACCCATTACTTACAATACGAGTGATGAGGACACTACTACTGAAATCAGCAGAGGTAATACAACCAAGAGTGCAAGTGAAGAAGGTGAGGCAGATTTTGCTTCTCAAGAACAATCGGAAAGTTTGGCTATTTTCTCAGATAGCAAAGAACAAATAAATACTCAAAGTGATGCAAATGAGGTCAACAAAGCTATGTCACAAGACACACAGCAATCAACTACAGGAACTGTATTAACAGATGGAAGCCCACAGGAAGATGAGAAACAGAAAGAGTCCAGTGAAGGAAAACCCAGCAAGATACCAGTCAGAGCAGATTAGATGGTATTTTGTTTCTTGAAACTACCAGTTTTACAAAGTCATTTAAAATGTTATGTAAGTCTGTCAGCGCCGAATGTTGGGCGGCGCTTACCAGACCCGACACCCCACATTGTGCCAACGGCTTAGGGCGGAAGAGCGCAATTGGGAGGGTACTAGCCTTATCCTGGTGCGAGCAAATGCAACCCAAAGACAAAATAAGTCATGGCAGGGCAGACCAGGCCCTAAGCCTTGGTTGGCAGCTGGTCTAGGATCGAAGCTCCGACAGGCGGACACTTAGAGCATTGCTTTGCTGATCCGGCAGCTTCTGCAGCTTGTCTTGTTCCAGATTATAGGTGTCAACTTTCCTCTGGAGTGAACTAGGCAGGCCGAGAGAGGGATCATGCTGCATGGGCAACACATGGTTTCTTTATTTTAGCCCAGGCTTTGTGCTATGGAGAGGCAATAACTCCATCCCTGGTCTTAACCGGTCTCGGAATCAAAGCGAGAGGCAACTGTTACGGGTTATAAGTCCTTGTCAGTTGGCGTAGACATGGGGCGCCACGCGTTGCCTCTGACGGTGGGAGACACCTACAGGTGTCACTGATCAGCTACCGCCCGCCTCAAGCTGGGCAGCCCCCAGTCAATTCGGTGCTGATCCGCCACAGCCTGCCTGCTTCAATGGGTGCTTGGGGCTAGGACAAAATCTGAATCGCAGGCTGTAAAACCAATGCACCAGGTAGTTGTCGCGAAAATTCTTGGAGTTGTCGATCGATGAAAGACTGTCGCGCCATTCGTCTACAGGCGGGCGCCATTCTTTGAAGTACCGTGACAATTCTCCAGATGAAAGCGGGATAAACGGCCAGTTGTTTACATCGAGTCGGAAAAGGAAATAGAAAAATAGCTTCTCGACACCTAGTGTCTAGACAGATTTGTGACGTCATTCAGACACAATATTAAAACAGTCTGGATAAACAACTTTGGGAGAGTCGACCAAATGTTGTGAAGCAATAAGGACGTGTGTGATATTCCTGGTTTAATTATGGAGAGAGACTACAGTGTCTTATGCTGATTTACATCGGCGGACATTTATCCATTGTGTGATTTCGTAGTCTCGATTTCAAACAGGAATAAATATATGGTATTTAATTAAATAGACCCAAATTAAAAGATTCTTAGGAGACTAGAGTGGTAATGTGCGTTATGAGAATGTATTATAAGAGCGTCGGCAGCAGTAGGCTATCGCGTTGCTTAAACTAGCTAGTGTGAGATATCAATTAACTCAGTGAATTAAGGACAATGTAGTGAGGTGATATTTAGGGAGATTGAGGATGGTTGGGGGGGGGGGGGGATAAAGGAAATGTCAAATGGTAGAATCTTCCAGTAGGGTATCTACTGGGTTTCTGCACTTTTTCTTTGGTCTTTCCTTGTCTCCATGACTCAGACCGATGTGATGAGCTCCTCGGCCTTATGACAGAGTTTGGTTCTCTGTTATATATCTAATAACGGTTGGAATCGGGTTGCTCTCACCAGGCAGCGTGTTCTCTCTTCAACAGGTTCCACTATATTTTACAACAAGCTAGAAGGAAAGTAATGGTTCGATCATTGAAGGCAGTGTTTACTCAGCGCTTTTGCACTGGGCCCATAAAACAGAGGGTCTGCAAGAACCTGGCCTCTGCTGAGCAGGAACCGATGATCATATAAGAGTGATTCCTCAGTGGTAGTTATCAGCATAGTATAGTGGAGATACTTACAATACCACCAGTAACAGGAACAATATTAGTTATACAGAGACATTGACAATTGACATTGTGTTTTCCAATTGGTGAATTCTGGTGTGAAATTAACTACTAACATTTTGTGTAAAAGTGACAGTAAACATTATTTTACTGTACAAGTGTTATCAGATCCCAGAACTTTTAGTGACATATTAGTTATGCTGTGTGTGTCAGATTCATGGTCAGTATTGGACTATATCCACTATTGGTGACCAGGCATCCGGACTATCCAAGAGCCACTGGAGGAAGTCGACATCTGGCCGGGGAGACGCATCATTTGGTGAGGCCTTCTGTACTTGATCTATGGTGCTGTTGTGTGGCCAGTACTGTGATGAAGCAGACTTTGCTCCTGAGCTGTTCGGTCTGATTCTGCATATACACTAAATTATACGACAGACATTCTACACATACACTTTGCACATACCTGACACTTTTCTTTATTAAATTAATTTGTCATTTTTTTTAGAAGCTGGAGTTGTGTGGTATGTTTTGGAACAGAATGAGAGGGGGCATGGTCCAGTGGTAAGAGAGAAAGAGAGAGAGAGAGAGAGTGATCCAAGACTCACGGGGTGTTGTGGACAGAAATCCAGAAGATCCTCAAGATAATGATATGGGGTTAAAAGAATGTGGGTGTTGATTCCCCTCACCCCAGGGACGACACTTATTACGACAGTAGTTGTAGATTTTCTTTAAAGTTTGTATTAGTGTATGACCATCCTAGTCTTTATATGCACTAGAAAGAGTTTGGTTATGCACAGTTCTTCTTCTGCTTCTTCAGCGTTCCGAGCCATTGAGGTTCTTTGCTGCAGATACAAGAAATTCCAAGAGTAATCAAAGAACTCAAAATAATGTCTTCCCATAGTGAATGTATACAATAAAGACACAAACAATAAATTGTACATTTTATAGCCTAGCATTTGTGTTTTGCGCTCAAGGGTTGTCTATACACACTTCTTCTAGTAGTGCTGGACTGAACTTTGCATGTGGATTAGCTTTCCCTGTTAACAGTATTCCTCACCATTAAGTGAACCCACTCCAACTGCAGAGGTACTTGTAATTTATGTCCCCAAGTCAAGGATGTGGGGTGAACATTTTAGTCCAACTGTGCAGTGTAGGGGTTGAACCCCTTATCTCGGCATCAGCACACAGAATGTTTAAGATTGTGCGTTCTTATTCATTCGGCCTTGCTGACCTCCAAACAATGTCTTCTCATTGTTAATTTACACAATGAAGACACAAACAATAAATTTTACCATTTATAGCCTGGAATATTTTGTTGCGTCTTATGTACATATCGTAGGATTCACACATGAACTAAAGCAAAGAGATAAATCCTTCAAGCTGAAATAAACAACACACATATTCACACTGTGTGATAATGTGTGTGTTGCGTATTTCAGATTGACGGGTTTTATCTTTTTAGTTGGTTAGTTAGTTAGTCGACAGATCATCCTCATTGCACATCGAACAATTCAGTCCATAAGTGCTCGGATTCCCTCCTCAGCAAATCTCGCAGCGTGTAGCGGCTAACGACACCAGTTCTGTGTTGGATTATCTTCTTTGGCTTCCTGCGTAGTGTTCTTGTTTGGCCACCCCTCTTTTAATTTGCTGTTCTCGCAGTCTGGTCATGGTTGTAGATTTACAGTCATCACTTGGTTCTCGCAAAAGTATTACTTCTCGTAGAGCGTTCAGAATGTCAGCCTGGTCCATGGCGCGTCTGCCCTCCACAGTAGCCTTACATGCGAGCTTGTCAGTCCGCTCATTTCCTTGTACTCCCGCATGCCCTGGCACGAAGATTAAACTAATTTATGCCAGCCGAGACCGCTCCAGAGACAGCAACCATTCTCTTCGGATCCATCCCACCTCTATCCTCTTGAGCATGCTCATTGAGTCGCTAAGGAAACATGCCCTAGTTAATGTCTGTGTCTCGAGCCATGCTATTGCTTTACTTACTGCCATGACTTCCATAGTCAGGCTACTTACTACTTGTGGTCTCAACAAAAGCACCAGAGTCCTCCTTCATAATTCTCAACCGGCTAGCACCTTAAAGGCCCATGAGCTTCTCATATGTCAGACGACCAACTCATCTGTGTAGATGACATCATCACAGTCTAGCGAATTCTCGAATATCAACGCTTGTACTTCAGCCTCCACAGCAGCCGGATTTTCTTGCCTGCATTTTCTATCTAGTTGGATGCACATTGTAAAGGATATGCAGACATCTGTTGGCACTTGTACCCACTCATCGCTAGGCTCTAAGTCTTCAAGTGAACACACCTGTTGAAGAATGTCTTCGGCTTGACCCATCCTTATGGGTTTTATCTTTTTGCTTTAGTTTATGTTATGTGAATTCTGCAGTAAGCAGGGAAACAAAAACAAAATTCTGACATGAACATGAAGTAATTCCAAACTTAGATTTCAAAAATTAAACAAGAAGCTTCTGAAAAAGTTTGTTTTACTTTGTTTTCTCCTTCAGATCCTTTCTTTTACCCCTTGACTTCTGTTTTTAGCATCTTCATTCCACCAGAGTTTATTTTCACTTTAATTTACTATTATAGCTCCACATATTGTTTAAGGCTGATTTCACTATACTGTATTTAAACACAACCCATCCTTCACATTCAGCTGTTATTTTTCTTTGTCATCTGGGAATTGTAAGAAATTATACTTTTCTTTCCTGGTAAAGACTTCCAGTACATAGCTTCTTTTAATTTATTTAACTTCGGCATTTCTTTTTTTAAAAACTGATCACTACTGCTTTTCTTTCCTTGTTATGTTGATTTGTAGTATCAACATCATTCAATTTCCTTATGTTTTGTAGTCCTTAATGTCTTTCACCGGTTAACTCTTTGTGTCCCAAGCAATGCACTATATGAGATTAGCTATTCTCAGCATATGCCTAACAAGTTTTCACATATGGCCTGATCATGGTTAAGAACACATTGATACTTATGTTAAAACGCAATACTATATGTTTTATGCAAGGTTTATATATAACACTAGATTAAAGATGCAATAAAGAGATAAAAACAGAATAGCATAAACTAACACTGTCTTTTAATGGAGTGAAGAATATCTTTGCAATAAATCATTGTCTTTCGAGGTTAGAATAATAATATTTGCATGTTACATAGAACATGTTTGAACATTTGGTTGTGAATTCTGGAGAATTAGTAAACAAGCCAAAAAAAAAAAAAACCTAGAAGCTTCAGAGATGTGCTTTTACAGAAGAATGCTGAAAATTTCTTGTGCAAGCAAAATGAGTAATATACATATTTTAAAAGATGCTAAGACAGAAAGACTATTTATCACACAGGAGGTCTCCGCAAGTGTGAAGATCTCCTATTATTCTAAACATATTTATATTTAAATTGTATCACAACCTCTCGTTTTCCAAGCGTTATATCAAGCAAGTTCGAGTACCGTCGGCGGGCCGGATGAAATGACGTCGCGGGCCGGATCTGGCCCGCAGGCCGTAGTTTGGTGACCCCTGCCCTACAGTGTAGGGCTTAGAAAAATAATCTTTAGACTCACTATATTGCTCCTCTCCACGGTAATCTTTAGCAAAATTTTAATTTAATCTGTGTTCAACGCATTCTGCATATTTGGCAGTCTCATCAATGTATATCTAGTACCAGCCAAGAGGAAATTTTTTGTCTTTGATTCAAAATGCCGCGGGAGTCAGCTATACTAAATTATTAAATAATTTAAAAAAAAATTTTTTTTTTTTTTTTACATTGTTCACAATAGAAAAAAAATTTTTTATTGAGTGTTAAAATCGTTGCAAAGTGTATTGTTTGTGTTTTTACAGAGCGTTGCATGTGGGCGTGTAGGTGACATGCGCAAAAAATACAAATATTTTATACATTTTAACATTTCTACATTGAATTTGTTGTAGGGTAAAACCTTACAGAAACAACAGCATGATGATAGTGCACCGATATTGTTTCCCCTCCCGCCTCCCTCTCCCGTCGGCTCTAAAACCTCCAATTTCATCACCACCACTCGGTAATGATGAAACTGGCAGTATAAAATGTCTGAACCAATCGGAGATGGCGGCAGCAGCATCAACAAACAAACGGTATCAGGATGGTATGAATGGGAGGTGTAAACAGTATCGGGGTTTACAAGGCAGGGAGGGTAGTGGTTGCATTTATAATGTTTGTGTTGTTACATGCGTTCTGTGTATTTAGTATTTGTGTAGGTGTATTTACGGAGCGTTGTATGTGGGCGTGTATGTGACGTGTGCATATTTTATTCATTGGGCATGTTTACATGTGAAGGGGAGTAGATAGGGAGAAGGATACAACTTTCTATTTATGTTTCCATTGTCACACTCTCACCCATTTGCCCCACCGCACTAATGGGTAATGATTGTAAAGGCAGGATAATTTTTGGAACCAAAAGGTGAGGGTGTCAGCAAAGGCAACAAACAAACCATGAGCAAGGGGAGGGGGGGGGGGGGGGTCACATGGGAGATGAGGTTATATATTAATAAAGGTAAATATAATAATAATGCAAATAAAACCAAATACATCAATAATAATGATGACAAACATTAACCCACTAAGGGTGATAACAGTACTGATTGGTGGAATGGAGAGGTCGAGAAGGCATGGCTGGGAAAGAGGCAGGCTGTCAAAGACTGGCAAAAGGCCAGAAAGGCTAACATGCCACAGGTTGAGTTGGCGAACCTGAAGGCTGAGGTCGATAGGACGACGACTTTATTCAAATCCTGCGCCAAACAGGCCAAGGCCGAGAAATGGGACGAGTTTTGCAGGAAGGTGTGCTCCGAGCGATCTCTTACATTCTGTCGCCTCCACAAGAGCATGAACGGTGCTGCACAACGTAGGAGTATTCCAGACTTTCAAGGCACAGACCTCGCATGGAAAAAGTCGGATGCGGATAAAGGTAAGGCCCTTCTTGCACGCTACATAGAACAGACTGACCAGAAAGACGAGCCGCCAGACAGAGGACCACAACGACACTCTCTCAGTTGTGCGATGGGGTCGGGACAGACGAAGAATGGACAATCACAGCTGAGATATTGCGTGCGATGCTCAAGAAATCACCTAACACCGCCCCAGGCCCAGACGGCATCCGATATGGTGACTTACTGGTGATATCAGATGATGACATGGAAGAACTGGCCAGAGAATTCAACACCAGTATCCAGAGGGGTCAGGTCAAAGAAGAATGGCTACACAGCTACTTGCTGCCGCTGCCAAAACCGAACAAAGACCATTCCTAGATAAGCGGCTACAGAATCATTACGATTCAGAATACTGTTGGCAAGCTACTGGAGAAAATTGTAGCACACAGACTTGCTTGGGACTTGGAACAGCTCGGCTGCTTCCCGATCACACTTGGAGGATACAGACGCAACAAAGAGTCATGGCTGAATGCGGCGGTCTTTGCTCAAGATGTTTACGAAGGATTTCAGGTCAGAGAAGAGACATGTGCGGCCGCCATAGACTTAGAGGACGCATATAACAGAGTATCTTTCGAGCACTTGATGCAAACCCTCCTCAGACTGAAAGTGCACCCTCACCTTGTACGATGGTTAGCTGCAGTTCTGCTCCAAAGGAAGGTGGTGCTAAGATGCGGGAGTTGGTCTTCTGGGCCGATAACGATATGTCCAGGATTGCCGCAGGATTCACCACTGTCACCAGTACTATTCAACGTGTATACGGTGCCGATCACTGAAGAACAGTTGGACGGGAGGGGTAGGACTCTGTCATTCGTTGACCCTGCAAAGGCAACGGTTACATGGTTCTCACTAAACAACCATATTGTGAAAACAGACCTGCCGGCAGTAAGAATGGATGGGAGCATTTTGAGTAGAACCCAGTCAATGACATATCTTGGCGTGAGGCTTGATCGTAGCCTGTCCTTCAGAGATCATGTCGATTATGTCATAACAGAAGGCTCGAAAAGGTTTGTCAGCAATGAGAGTCATGGCGACTGCCAATATCGAGCAAAGACTGCTAATACTTCTGTTCCAAGGACTTGTGCTTTCACGCTTCGGGTATGCCCTGGCCATCCTCACTGTCAGCCCTACACAGATTGGAAGACGTGAAAAGGTACAAAACGAAGCCATTCGCATCATTTTGGGCTGCACGAGAGACACCAGCTGTGTAGCAATGAGATACCTCCTTGACTTCCCGACAATGGAACACAGGATCAAGATCTGGAGAGCTCGTGCATACTTAAAAATAAGTGCAGATGAACAGCACCCTCTGCATGACGCTATATTCAGAGAAAAGGGTGACAGGCTAAAGAGGGGCAAATCATGGATGGGTCAGGCGGAAGAGGTCGTCAGACAGGTCTGCAGTCTTACCAGTATCAACCCCGGATCAAAGAGCTTAGGTACAGTTTGCTTATCAAGCTCTGTGTTGGGTGACAGTACTTTAGGGTTGAGTTACAGAATTGGTCCGATCAAAAGGATTTAGTTAAGAGACAGATCAAATCAACAACCTGTGCAAATAAAAGAGACTACACATGTAGTTAATTAAGTCTTAGTCGCGTACATGTAGTATGTGGTGTAATGATGAAAAATCATTCCAGATATTGGTATCGATTTGTTTGGTGGGAAATGGGTTGTTGAATCTGATTATGAACAGTGTATTGTTTGATGATGGTTTATTTTGTTATTCTGTTGGTTGATTTAGGAGTGCAGAGATGTTAGAGTGCAACATAACTCACTATGAAATCTATATTAAAAGCTTTAGTTAGAACAAAGAGTGGTCTTGCTATCTTGTGAAGTTCGTTACAATGTAACGTTATTGTGGTGATATATGTCACTGGTTTATTTAAGTAGTGAGAGTTAATGTGGGGAGGTCGAACGCAATTGTCCTATTACTCCAGATAGAGTATCTTATTCCCTTGAAGGCTAAGGCAACTGACCTGCCTCTCAATATCGTCTCCAGGTGATTAGTCTTCTTAAGGTGAATTAGACTGTGATCAACTCTACCTAGTCTCATTCTTATGAGAAAAGAGCCATAAGTCTAGTTCCTGGAGAATTCAGCAAGGAAGAGCACCATGTATCATTTCATCATTTCTTATATCTCGAATCAAGGACCCTCTAGATACCTCTGTGTGGCGAAGTGGTCAAGCCGTTTGACGTTTGACTCGTGAGCCGAAGGTTGTGGGTTCGATTCCGGGCCGCGTCCTTCGGTTTACGAGGTAAATGTTTCGGAGACTCCCATGGGTCGTCGCTAAAAGCTACGGAGTTCGTGCTTTGTGCGACGCTTTCCGTACTGCGGAAAGAGACCGAGCCATATGGGATAAAAACCCGGTGCAATGAAGTCGACCCTGTCGACTTTTAAGCGACTTTTTTACCCCCGGCAAGGAATGGGTGCCGGTGCCTCCAGCTTTTAAGTGCACTTTCTCCTGCATTATCACACTCGACAGACGGTGCAGAGAGCAGAACCCTGCCGCTGTCAATGCAGAGGTTAACGCACTCATCTATGACCACTCAGATAGCCCCGAAGTGCTCATCTATACAGATGGATCTGTTGTAAAGCAGCAGAGAAGTGCGTGGGTATTTACAGCCCGTTCAGCGGGCCGAACCGTTCAAGAATCCAGTGGTGCCCACTCTATGACCACGAGCAGCATGACGATGGAGGTGATGGCAGTTACACAGGCCTTCATATGGCTGGAATCACAGCATAATACCAACGTGTGTGTACTAAGTGATTCAATTAGCATGATTAAGAAGGTAGAAGCTGGATCTGTACGTAGACAGTGGACTGAATCGCTGCGGAAGTCGGTTGTCCATAAAGTCACCTTCTTCTTCGTCCCGGGACATGCGGGAGTCGAGGGAAATGAACGAGTTGACAAACTGGCTGGCTCTGCACCCCCTGTAGATGGCCAGCCCATGGATCGTGCCGATGTTATTAACGTCCTTAAAGATATGGCGAGAACAGAGGACTTTGACGTCAGTGATTCCACATCGCTGTCCAGGATGAAAGACCTGGGAGTAAGAATCGGCACAGCCAGACGCGAGAGGTACATCGGGATAACAAAGCGCCTCGTCAACCAACACAGAACTGGCACTATTAGCCACCGGACAATGATGCATATGCTGGGGGGGGGGAGGATCTGATCACCTATGGACATGTCCGGAGTGCAATGAAGATACCCCAACTGATAACTGATAACAGTACTGATTGATAGTAACAGCAAAGTTAATAATAGTTATGATAATGATCCCACTTTCCAAAAACTGCTAGGGTTTTATGACTCCATTTGCTAGGGTTAGTATAATTTTTCTAGTATACATTTTTTTTTTTTTTATTGGGTTTGGCGGTCATCCCAGACTAGCTGGTTCCCCGCCTCCCCTGTTTTTGGCGTGGACCCTTAGTCCCACTGTGAGCTATTGCCCACAGTGGTCCACCGGGCCCACATTTAAAGTGATGCTTATGTGAGGTTGTTTTTTTTTGGATCACCCGGTCCCCGACCAGACCAGGCGCACTACTGGAGGGATGCAGCAAATGCGTCTGATCTTAGCCAAGGGACCGAGAATGATCATCCCGGCCTCCGACCAGACCAAATATACATTTTGATCATTAAAAAAAAGTCAAAAAGATGTATACGTTGTGAAGTGAAACCAGAGTTAACCTAACTTCTGTTTAGACAGACGCGGCCTAGCAGATAAAGAAATAAATAATTTACTAAACAATATATATTACACTACAATTTATGGTCTGAAATTTCAAATAATAATCAAAAGTGTGTAAAGCTTTTATAATGGTAACATTCACTTGATATCGTCCAAAATATAAATACAATTGTTACAGGAATAAACATTTACTTGTCTTGCAAAATAGCTATCGGTACAAGTATAGTGAAATCTATAATTGTTCCCCTTGATTGCTAAAGCAGAAAGAAATATGATTACAACCTAGATGAAATTATTTCCCTTGTATTAAAGAATAAAAGCATAGTTGCATATCTTTTACAGGGCGTCGCGTCAACACTAATATTTTTTACTGTTGTGATCACTTGGCAAGTTTACGCTCAGTAGTTTTCCATTGCTTTCTGAACGACCGGCACTCATGCCATTTCGTAAAATACAACACAAGACGGTTTTGCTGCCAAATTGTCTGCAGCTGTGTTTCGAAAGCGTGTATGTGGGAACTGCTCCCGTAACCCCTTCGCCTCGAAGCAAGAAAAAAAAATTCGTACTAATAAACCATTCTGTTCACGATATCTTTTTTAAGGCTGGTGTTTAGCTTGTCCTCTGATGTCCACATTTGTTCTCTTTAAACTTCTCTAGAAGCTCTGCTGTATTTGATTCTTTTTGTTTGCATGATTATAATTGATTATATTATTTATTATAACATAATTTTGCATATCCGCATCTCCACTTTCCATTTGCTTGTTCATTGTCCAGGTTTATGTGCCATCCATACAGTAGTCTCATCTCATCTCATCATGTTCCTCTTGTACCTTGCGGTGTCGAGGTGAAGTATAAACTTCGTGAGAGTGCCCGATTATAGGCTTCATATATCGATATTCCCATGGACTCTGCTATTCCCTCCGTCCAACGTTTACGTGGTCGGCCTCTTCCTCTGTTTCCATCTGGTCTGTACATCATTGCTTGTTGTGGCATGCTGTTGACTGGTAACCTACTTGCATGGCCAAACCATTTGACTTGCTGCTTTCTAATAAAATCTAGTGCTGCTTTAACCCCCACTTTAGTCCTGATTTCTTCATTTCTGATCTTATCTCTTCTTGATACGTTGAGTATTTTTCTCAGGAACCTCATTTCTGTTGTTGTGATTTTTCTTTTCTTTTTTTCTGTCATTGTCCAGGTTTGGCATTGGTAGCATAGAGTTGGTAGGAAGATTGTGTTGTAAAGTGCTTTCTTAGTAGTTACTGATACATGTTTGTTCTTTAGTATTGGTGCCATTTGTCCAATGAGTTGATTTGCCTTATTGCACCTATTTTCGATCTCGTCTTCTGATCTGCCATTTGATGATATTATACTTCCCAGGTACTTGAAACTCTTCACTTGTTTCAAGGGATGTTCGTTTAGGTGAATTGTTGTTGGTTGTTCTTCTTTAGTTATAGTCATTACCTCTGTTTTGCTTGTGCTAATTTTCATGTTATGTTCCCTACACATTTCGTTTAGACTATTCATGTGGTCTTGTAATTCAGCTTCTGATTTTGCTATTAGTGCTTGGTCGTCCGCAAACAGGAGTTCTCTAATGGTTAGATTTGCAGATGGTTCTTCTTCTGTGTTCTCGTCATGCGGTATTCTTGCTGTCTCTGCTTGGCTGGTTTCTTTACATATGTTGTCTATATATGTTATGAACAAGAGAGGGGACAGGACACAACCTTGTCGTACTCCAGATCTTATGGTGAAGGGTTCTGAGTGTCCTCCAGTTGCTCTCATCATGCATTCACTGTTGTTGTATAAACTTCTACATAGATTTGTTAGATGTGTACTCACTCCATATTGTTTAAGGATTTGCCACAACTTGTTTCTATCTACTCTATCGAATGCCTTTTCTTGGTCGACAAAGGCTAAGTAGAGTGTTTCATTGTATTCGATTGATTTTTCTATAAGTTGTCTAAGAGCCGGTCTCTGTGGCTGAGCCGGTCTCTGTGGCTGAAGGGCTTGCGAACGCGGTTTGTGAGCCCGTATATCCGGGTTCGAAACACGGCGGTGCTGGTTTTTTCGAAAAAGGTATAGAGCCGGTCGTTCAGAAAGCAATGGCAAACTACTGAACGTAACACTTGCCTAGTACATCAACAGCAGCTGAAAATGCTGGTGTTTACTGCAACGTCCCGTAAGGGATACGCAACACAATTTTGTCTAAGAGCAAAAATTGCATCTGTGCATCCTTTGTTTTTCCTAAATCCAAGTTGTGTTTCGCTTAGCTGGGGTTCTAAAGTAGTTCGTAATCTTTTTTCAAGAACTTTGCAAAATATATTCTCAGTATGACTCAACAGTGAAATGCCTCTGTATTGTGTGCAGTCTCTTTTGCTGCCTTTGTTTTTCCAAATTGGGATAATTATGGCATTTCCCCAATCTCGTGGTGTCTGTTGTTCTACCCAAACATGATTGAATAGTCTATGTAGCCAAGCTGTTCCTACTTCTCTTGCTGCTTTAATTAGTTCATTTGGTATTTCATCCTGTCCTGGTGATTTGTTCAATGGGGCGAATCTGATGGCTTCTATAATTTCTTCTTTTAGTATGTCTGGTTATAGTTCTTCGGTGACATCTGTATAGGTCTCTTGAATTCCTGTAACACCTGATGGGATGTTGAGAAGTTGTTCGAAATACTGCTTCCATCTTATTAGGATTTGTTTTTGTTCACTTATTGGTTCTCCATTTTCGCTGTTAATTATTTCAGTAGGATCAAAGGATTCTCCTCTGGCTCGCATTGCACCTATCTTTTTGTAGAAGTTTCTAGTTGCCTCCTTGTAGTTTTTATTTAGGGTTTCTCCATAATCTTCCCAGTCTTTTTGTTTTTCCCTCTTTACTATTCTATTCACATGTCTTCTCGCTATTCTATATTCTATGTGATCACATTCCTGTTTGTTCTTTAACCACTTTTTATATTTTTCCTTTTTGTCTTTTACCGCTTTCTTTACTTCTGCGTTCCACCAACTTATTTTCTTTATCCGTGTTTTGCGAGGAATACTAGAAATAAAATATATATCAGAAAGAATCATAATAGTGAGAATAAAAGAACAAACAATTACAACATATGTTCTTTTATTCTCACTATTATGATTCTTTCTGATATATATTTTATTTCTAGTATTCCTCTTGCTAGCCGTGGTTCGATGACTATTCCCACACCGTGTCTTGCCCTTTCTTGCTGTTCTACTCCAGAGTAAACAAACGTGTAACTGCGGTGAAGCTCCTTGCATCCTTTCCCCTTTGTTCTGGTGTCCGCTATTCCCATCAGTCCTATGTTCCTCTCTTCCATTGTTTCTATAAGCTCCTCTTCTTTACTATTGAAACCACAGACGTTATTGTGCCTATTTTTTTGAGTCGCTGATCTATCAATTAGTCCATTAACATTGCCGGGTCGATATCCGTTTGGGTCAGTCCGTTTATACTTCTTAGTTTTTCTACGAGCAGTATGAAGATCCATACAGTAGTGTTATATATATATATATATATATATATATATTATATATATATATATATATATATATATATATATATATATATATATATATATATATATATATATATATAATCTTGTTCCTCTTGATCCTTGCGGTGTCTAGATAAAGTATAAACAGCGGGGAAGTGCCCATTTGTGGGCTTCATGTATCGAATCCAGATTCCAGTGGACTCTGCTATACTATATAGCATTTGACAATTCTCATTTTAATGAATGTGTTATTTATCTGTTTAAATCTTCACATTTTTTCATATTGTTAAATATTTTGTACTATTCCTATTCTCTTCTTGGTCTCTGTTTAAACTTCTGCCGTGATCTATAATCACACCGCCAAGACACGAGACACATTTCTGTGTATAAGAGTATAATAATCAATCAATCATGTGCCATGCCGGAAAGCGTGGGCGGTCATGATTCGCCATTTCACTCGATCACCAGAGTCGTGGATCAGCTCAGTGATCCTGTCTCGTCCATGCCATGTGGCCAAGCCATCCAGGTATTTTCCTCTCGGTCTTCCACTTGGTCTGTTCCCTTCGATCTTGCCAGCTGTCACTAAGTTCTCCAGTCCATTTCTTCTCATAACATGTCCAAAAAATTGTGACTGTCTACGTCTAATTTCTCTAATCAATCTACGATTTTCATTTGTCTCTTGTAGTACTTGGTCATTGGTTTTTCTATCTGTCCATGGTATTCTTTGCATTTTCCTCAGAAACCACATTTCTGCAGCCATCAGATGTTTTTCAGCTTGACTGCACATTGTCCAAGTTTCACATCCATACAAAAGAACAGGCTCTATGTATCCCCTCAACACTCTTTTTCTCGTTTCAATTGACATCATTTTATTGGTCAGAATGTTTTTCATCTTGCTAAAGGCTACTTTCGCAATGGCGATTCTTGTTCTAATCTCTTCAAGGCATCTGCCATCAGATGTTATGACTGTTCCGAGATAATTGAACCGATTCACTTGTTGAAGAATATTCCCATTTACTTGTATATTACATTGTGGTACTTCGTTCTTCCTAGTGACGACCATAACCTGTGTCTTCCTACAATTTAATTCCAACCCCAGCTGCTCACTGTGTACAACAACAGCGTCTACTAATTGTTGCAGATCCTGTGCATTGCCTGCAATCAATACTGTATCATCTGCATATCTAATGTTATTTATGTTTCGTCCTCCAATGCTGATTCCATTTAGGTCTTCTACATTTCTGAAAATATTTTCACTGTATAGGGAAAAAAGATCTGGAGACATTACACATCCCTGCCTAACACCTCTCTTAATAGGTTGATATTGTCCTACTTCATTATCAATCCTTATGGCAGCTTGTTGTTTCCAATATATGTTTTTTATAAGTCTAATGTCTTTCCCATCAATTTGTAGATCTGCAAGCATATCCACAATGTTGACATGTCTAACTCTATCAAAAGCCTTTGTGTAGTCAATAAAGCAAAGATGTTTATCCTTGTTTACTTCTAAAGCACGTTCAATAACTGTTCGCAGCATATACACAGCATTTACTGTACCCTTTCCTTCTACAAACCCACATTGTTCTTCCCCTATTTCAGGTTGTATTTTCTTCCTCACTCTTTGCATGATAATTCGTAACAAAATCTTTGTGATGTGACTCATTATACTAATTGTTCTATGTTGATCACATTCTAAGGTTCCTGATTTCTTTGGGATTGCAATAAATACAGAATTACATAATTCAGAAGGTATATCTCCAGTATCATATAATGTGTTCAGCAGTCTAGTGACTTGCTCTAGTCCAAATTCTTCTAAAGCTTTAATCATTTCTGTTGGGATGTTATCTGCACCGAGGGGCCTTGCCAGCTTTCATATGCTTAAGAACATTTTGAACCTCCATCTTTAAAATTGCTGGTCCTTCATTATTAATAATCTAATAGCATACTGTTCCTCTCTGTTATCATTATACAGGTCTTTCACATAATCTGTCCATACATGTAGAATCTGATCTTTTTCTATTATGATTTTGCCATCTTTAGTTTTTAGACAGCCTGTTGATGTACTTGTTCTTTTATTAGTAAGTTCCTGAATTCTTTTGTGCACTAATTTGGTATTTTGACTGTTGTGTTGTTTTTCAATTTCTAAGCACTTTTCCTCAAGCCATGATTCTTTTGCCTTCCTACATAATATTCTGACTTGTCTGTGAATTTCTTCATATTTGGCAGGATTATTTTTGTTGAGTCTTCTTGTTTCCATTAAGTGTAAAATTTCCTCAGTCATCCATTTCTTACGACCCACCTTCTTTAATTTTGGAATAGTTGTTTCTGCAGCCACATTGATTGAATTCTTTAACATTTCCCATTGATCATCCACATCCTGGAATAGGATCTCTAGATCAGACAATATTTCAAATCTGTTCTGTACTTCTATGTTGAATTTGTTTTGTATTTCCTTGTCATTACTCAATGTACACAAGTCATATTTAGTGTTTACTGTTATATACTTGACTTTCTTCAACTTTATCCTCAATCTTCCTGTGAGTAATCTGTGGTCACTATAACAATCAGCACTGGGAACTGTTTTTGCTACTGTTAGCGCGTTTCTAAATCTTCTGCTAATGAGAATGTAGTCAATCTGATTTCTAATCTTGCTATCAGGACTCCTCCAGGTCCATAATCTTCTAGGGTGTTGCTTGAACCAGGTGTTTCCTACAATCATTTCCTGTTCTTTTGCCCACTCTACCAGTCTGTATCCTCTTTCATTTCTAAGCATAAGCTGAAATGCTTGAGAACAACATGACATGTATCCCTGCTGTACTCCTGTGTTTACATGTATGTGTAATAAACAGTTATTTTCGTAATGGTATTGTTCCCAATACAGGTAAGTGAATTGAGTCATGAACCAACATCACAGCTCTAAGGACATTCCTATATCGCCATATGTTCTCCATTCCCATCTTCAACAGCCAGCAAAGAGTTCCATACCAGTTGCAGTCTGATTAGGTGTCCTCCTGGTTTTTCCTTCGAGTATTGAATGCCGGTCTCTCTGGCCAAGATGTTACACTTTCTCTCCGTAATCCCGTGTATCACGCAGAGTCTCGTAGTGGGCGAGAGCTGGGAGCGGTTCTACCCCCGCTGGTGACTTGCGGGATAACTGAGCCGGCCGCTCAAAAAGCAATGGCAAACTACTGAGCGTAATCTTGCCAAGAAATCAATAGACAGCTGAAAAAAGATGCTGCTGTTGACAGCGATGTCCTGTAAAGGATATGCGAATTTAAAAAAACAAAAATTGAATACTACTAACCCGCTACCTCTTCATCAGCTCATTGGAAGTTTAAGAACAAGCGCTGTTATCCATTCGGCCATGCTGGCCTCTCATAACCCAGTTTTCTGTGATGTTCAGAAGTAGTAGCCTTGAAAGGTAACCCCAGAGACCTTTGAGATTGTAACAAGCTACGTGGAGGGTCCCAAGTACCCCTGTCACAATTCTTAACTTATTATTCTATAGTCCTGGCTGGGATAGGCCTTTGCCCGCCAACCCTCCTCCGTTCCCCGGACTCATTGTCACTCTCTCTCTCTCTCTCTCTCTCTTGACCTCTGGGCCTATTCCCTGAGGTGTCTTTCTGGCTGACACACATATAACATAGCGATCGTCATAATAAACTAGAATGTCAATTTAGTAAGTTAATAAAGAACAGCACAGGAAAACATCAAGGCAGTTAAAACCGATAGATCTCTACAAATAAACAGGGGTAAGGTTTGTAGTCCAGGCACAGAGCCTCATGGTTTTCCATCATAGACCAAGCTTAAAACAATGTCCGTTCCGTCCACATACAGCTCACCGAATGTGTCTTCAGTTCCTCCCTTCCAGGTACATTGTATGCACAACAGGCCTCTGTGGAACCAGGCTTCCCGGTTTTAGGGGACCCCCTTAAATAGTCAATATAATGTTCGTGGAAAACGTCCTGTTATCCCTTGTCACGATGCTGAGTAGAAATTCATCCAATGGGAAGAGTTCGTGAACGGGGAATGGGTATGAGTCTTTTAATGTCACTGACACGGATGGCTAGGACCGAGAGTGAGGTGTAGGTCCAGCCAGGAACCTAGAGTCAGCCACTTCTTAGTTGACGATTGTCACGAGATCGCCATGAGTTAACCAGATAATGATAATACAGAAAGTTTGCTTAGTGCATATGTTCGAGGCCACAGGTTGTTTCAACAAATCCCAGGACATTATTGGTAGCGGCACGTGTTTACATCTGGTGGACAGAATGTCAACATTCGAATACAGATGGAACCCGTGGGATCATGGTGGCAATCGGATGTCGGCCATCACATGTCGGGCAAAATTAACAGTTGCAGATGTGTAGGGAAAGTGAGTGCGCTGAATCATACATCGCTTTGACAGTTCATAAACAAGTTGGATTGAGAGCGGAAGTACTCAGCTCGGAAGACAACAGTCCCTCTGTCAATTTATAGTTTCCGGACATAAAAAAGATTGGCAGCTTGTTGGGGAAAACTGTTGTTGGGATCATACAGTAACTCGTTAGTTTGTTGGGGGAGTCAAAACAACTGATGACAACTTTGACAGTGACTAAGCCAGGGAAAATCGATTCTTGACAATGGATGATATGCCCAAATAACACCTGCAGGACATCAACCATGTCACGTGACCAATTTTAGGGGTTTGCCAGAAAACCATGATTGGAGAGGGGAGTTGAACGAAAACCTTGGATTTTAGAAGACGTGCTTCGGCACTGTGGTTCTGATGGGAAAATGTCTACCGTGTGCGAATTGAGTTAATTTAATTTTACACGTGCCTGTCATGGCAAGAGTGGATGTAATTTGATCAAACTGCAGTGTTGCCTAAGGTAGAACCTATTATTATTAGTTCTTATTAATATAGGCTGTAGCCTTGTTAAAACTAAAGTGTGATGATTAGCACTGTTAGTGGAAAACTAGCTAGAGTAGGGAAGTGATACTTGGCTCTGTTAGTTGTTAATAGATTAGTGAAGTGTTAATAAGCTTTACTAGTGGAGAATTGAGTAATGAGGGATATTCCCGTAGGTGTCCCTGGTGGGCGGGGTTCCGCATTCTGTGTGTTGATTTTTTTTTCTTGTCTTGGCCTGATGATAACCTATGTGTTCAGTCATCTGTCCCTGACAGAGTAGGTTCATTATATTTTCTGAGCGAGGCCGATGGCTCACGATCATCTAATAGAGATTAGTGACGGGGAGGCTATCACCGGTTATATGATTTATGTTACAGGTTCCCTCTGGTTGGAATGAAGAACACGAAACCCAGAGAAAATCCGATCCCGGATAAAGTTTGGCGCAGGAAGATTGGCCAGCAACTTTACAACAGAGATTATGCTAGAGGAAGATGATCAACATTGCTCAGTGGAGCTGAATGGTATATGTATCCTACAGGATAAATACCGAATGAGTTTAGGTCATACCAGTTTTAACACACCAGTAGTGATGGATATTCAGTTCACTTATGACTAGAACAAAAATAAAGGACTCTATTGGAGTATAGACAATAACTGTTTAATAGTGAGAACTAGTGAACATTTATCAAGAGACAAAAAGTCTTGTTCATAGGACAGTGTTCCATGTTTGTTTCACCGTGCCGGAATTATGAAGCCGGAGTTTCTATAAACTATTAGGAACAGTTGTGTTAGGAACAATACTAGTATTTTCCACGGATTATATATTTACATGAGATTCAGATCTCATGGTCATCAGAGTTCCTGGAGGAGGACATGTCTGGAGAGAAGGATACGACTTCGGTGAGGTTTATCGTACTGACTCGAATGATGTCGTGTAATCCTTGCCATGATGTGTACACTATGATCCTGAACTTTGAGGGCTGACACATACATTTATGTTATAGTACACGACACACATTTTCTTCGCATACACGTCTCATATACGTTACACTTGTCTTTTAATAAATTAATCTTTATTAATTTTTAGAAGCAAGAGTTGTTGAGTATGTTGCGTTGGGGAAGTATGAGAGGGGGCATAGTACGACAGTGAGAGAGTGATAGGAAAAGGTGTCCATAGGCTGATGGAGTGTGTTGGACAGAAGCTGGTGGATTCTCCAGGATATTGATAAGGGAAAAAATATTATAATGTGGGTGTTGACTCTCTTCACTCCAGGGACGACACTTTAAAGGAGGACACGACAACGATGGGATTTGTATTTAGCGGGTACTGAAGGATGCCACTAGATCAGGACTAATCGGACATTGATTCCTTGATTGGAGTAATTAGCCTGTGGCCGTCCTGAAAGTCCATGGTTCACCTGAGAATTTCTTAAGGTGATTCTCTCGTGGCCTTGCAGATCCCTTCAGCTCCTTTCACTTCCAGGAGGACCCTGGAGATGATAAATATTGGTGAAAGCCTCCAGCCTAAACTTCAGGTACAGTCTACAAGGAGACTTCTAATGGTCTCAGCATATCAGTTTGCATTCACAAAATATATAATAGTAATAGATATATAACTATTTAGTAGACCTGAGTGAATTGGCCTGACCTGACAAGAGGTCCTAGATGGGCGGCGTCTTTCCTAGACTAGGCCTTCAGCTTGTCTAGGTCGTGTCGTTTGACCCTAGATACATTACCTATTTTCTTCATACAAGATTCACTCTCCACTCTCATACCATGCCTTTATTATTACTGGGCACATTCGTTTCCCGGTTTCCCTCTCACTTGCAAACCCTCTCTTTCTCACGACAAAGCTCTTGTAGTGTTGTGTGGGTAATTATGTGTGTTCCCCCCCCCCTCTCCTGTCATATGTGAAGGGGAACGTGTCGATCATATCCAGTGTTCTGGGGACCCATCTTCCGTGCCCTATTGAATAGCCTCTTTTCGCTTATACGATTCGGTATTTCCCGCTTATAGTAGTAAGTTTGTAGGGAACGAAGTAGAGTTCCCTATCCCTAGCAAGAATATGAAAGAAGAATCTACCCCTTCCGGCCGCTGCTCTTGTCTGAGCTGTTGCCGCAATGCACCGGCAGTGCCTCACATTACACGTAGATCTAGATGATCTTATCTACCAGTAACTATTCAGTCCACCTGGCCACCCTATCCGCTAAAAGACGAAAGATTTAACACAGTGTATATCCTCCTCCGCCTAAAGAAGATAAAACATAGATGGTTGGAACCCGTCCCCACGGATCCCTCCCCTCCTTCCGGCATTCCGTGGATATGTTATGTTTATATTCAAATGAAAGATGACACTATACAGAGTTCAGGCCGTAGGAAGAAAGATATCCCCCTCCCATCTGCTGCCAACAACAAGCGAAATCATCTGGAGCAATATATTGCTCAGATTCGTTTCCAGGCCATGCAAAGAACAAGACGCTTAGCTAGATTGGCCAACGGTCAACCCACTCCCAATATGGCATGACTGGCTTTTCGCCAATTCGTCTCCCCAGTCGAGACACCAGAGAGTTATAGGCCAAGGTCTGGCAGGACTAATTAAAACCCAAGCTCACCTTTCTTACACCAGCAGGATGCTGCACTTCTGTCCCAATCTTTAAATTGTTAAATTGACATGATGCAGATACCAAACGGTAGGTGTTGAAACGGACATGAATTGCCCAAGAAGTTGCACTGGTGCGTATTTGGTGCAAGGCGCCCTATCGGGTTTTCCCGAAGAAAAGTCAGACTTCTAATAGTTCTATTAAGAAGATCGGGGTGTTACAGTAACCAAGAGAACTATCTTCCATGGGGATTGAGCGAACAAGAGAACTGAGGGTTCCCGAAAGCTGTTTCCCACTGTTTTCCCAAACCCAAAGAAGGCATTAGGACATGGGCCACTGGCGTTTTGTCACACCCATACATACTCATTTGACTGGATCCTAGGTGCTACTAAGTTTTAGCACTGTGCTAGAAATCTTTTTATGTAATCTATGGGAGGAGTTGGGGCACTTATGGAGATAACTGTGTGCAAAGAAAGTAATCCTTAATTAAAACATTCATAATTGAATCTGCCACACCATGGCCTACATAGTTAACATAGCACATGTCCAGTAGCAGTAGCTTTCTGTGGTATGTGAAGGGTTAGGACCATTGCATTTTGTAGGTCTGAGTGCACAGAGGAATAGGTGGTCAGTCTTCAGTTAAAATATACTGTATTTCAGCAGCAGTGTTATCTAAAAACTATGTTCAGTATTATCTAAAGACCTATGTTCTCATTTACATAGTACTATGGTAACTTATTTCTTCCTCCTTGCTATGTTATAGTGCCACAAATGGTGAAATGAAACTTCTACTACTCAGCGTAACTGCTTGTGCAGATTCAAACGATGACTTTGGAGATTTCTCTGCTGTCCAGAGAGAAACAGAAATATTAATATCGGTATGGCCAGTTTCTTAATTCAGTCATCTTGTTGTTTTAGACAGAAACAAAATTCATAACATTGTTATGGTCTTATTAGCTATTTGAGTATTTTGTTTTATTGTTAAATGTGTGTAGTTGGCATACGCTATACCATTTAATAAGTATTTTGTTTAATTGTTATATGTTTGTAGATACTGTTTAATCTCCAAAGATTTTTAATGACACGGACTGTGATGAACTGGAGGATCAATATGTGAAAGTGAGGCTACTTGCAGGGTGTGGACAATTCTCGGATCTGCACTCTGCTGGCAACATTCCTCTCCTGCCATACACAAGGAAATCAGATGCTAATTAGACTTATAATTTATATATATATATATATATATATATATATATATATATATATATATATATATATATATATATATATATATATATATATATATATATATATATATTATACACACACTTTGAATGTTGATTACCATTCTTTTCTTTGAACACTGCTATTCTTCATATTTTCAAGTATTTGTCAATATTATTTTAAGCAGAACTTATGTCTTTTTTACATGTGATATCTTGGTATGAGAGTCCATGCTTCTGTAATAATAGTAATATAACTGTATGACAAATGCTCATTACTTATTAATAATCTTGAAAAATAGGCAGTGAGAATAGTGGCACAAATTGTAGAAAGAATGTTGCAGGCACTGCTTGAAATAAATGTAATGTAAATAAATCTAGAAAGTTGTGACGGTGAGGTAGAAAAACACCATAAGACAAATATCACTCATGGTGCTTTGTTTTTTAAATATTATTTTTAGTATCGCAAACCTCCACCTTTATGATGATAACAGAGACGAACAGTATGGTATTAGATTTAATAATGAAGGACCGCCAATTTTGAAGATGGAGGTTCGAAATGTTCTTAATCATATGAAAGCTGGCAAGGCCCCCGGTGCAGATAACATCACAACAGAAATGATTAAAGCTTTAGAAGAATTTGGACTAGAGCAAGTCACCAGACTGATGAACACATTATATGATACTGGAGATATACCTCCTGAATTATGTAACTCTGTATTTATTGCAATCCCAAAGAAATCAGGAACCTTGGAATGTGATCAACATAGAACAATTAGTATAATGAGTCACATCACAAAGATTTTGCTAAGAATTATCATGCAAAGATTGAGGAAGAAGATACAACCTGAAATAGAGGAAGAACAATGTGGGTTTGTAGAAGGAAAGGGTACAATAAATGCTGTGTATAAGCTGCGAACAGTTATTGAACGTGCTATAGAAGTAAACAAGGATATACATCTTTGCTTTATTGACTATACAAAGACTTTTGATAGAGTTAGACATGTCAACATGGTGGATATACTTGTAGATCTGCAAATTGATGGGAAATACATTAGACTTATAAAAAAACATATATTGGAAACAACAAGCTGCAATAAGGATTGATAATGAAGTGGGACAGTATCAACCAATTAAGAGAGGTGTTAGGCAGGGATGGGTGATGTCTCCAGATTTTTTTTTCCCTATACAGTGAAAATATTTTCAGAAATGTAGAGGATATAAATGGAATCAGCATTGGAGGACGAAACATCAATAACATTAGATATGCTGATGATACAGTATTAATTGCAGACAATGCGCAGGACCTGCAACAATTAGTAGATGCGGTTGTTGTACACAGTGAGCAACTGGGGTTAGAATTAAATTGTAAAAAGACTCAGGTTATGGTCGTCACTAGGAAGGAAGAAGTGCCACAATGTAATATACAAGTAAATGGAAATATTCTTCAACAAGTGAATCGGTTCAATTATCTTGGAACAGTCATAACATCTGATGGCAGATGCCTTGAAGAGATTAGAACAAGAATCGCCATGGCGAAAGTAGCCTTTAGCAAGATGAAAAACATCCTGCCCAATAAAAAGATGTCAATTGAAACGAGAAAAAGAGTGTTGAGGGGATACATAGAGCCTGTTCTTTTGTATGGATGTAAAACTTGGACAATGAGCAGTCAAGCTGAAAAGCATCTGATGGCTGCAGAAATGTGGTTTCTGAGGAAAATGCAAAGAATACCATGGACAGACAGAAAAACCAATGACCAAGTACTACAGGAGACAAATGAACATCGTAAACTGATTAGAGAAATTAGACGTAGACAGTCAAAATTTTTTGGGCATGTTATGAGAAGAAATGGATTGGAGAACTTATTGACAACTGGCAAGATCGAAGGGAACAGACCAAGAGGAAGACCGAGAGGAAAATACCTGGATGGCTAGGCCACATGGCATGGACGAGACAAGAACACTGAGCTGATCCACGACACTGGTGATCGAGTGAAATGGCGAGTCATGACCGCCCACGCTTTCCGGCATGGCACATGATTGATTGATTGAAACCTCCACCTCCAAAGCATAAAGCAAAGCAGACGAGAGCACCAAGACACATGAAGAATGGCAATGAAACCTCGGATATCTTTACAGTAAGTACACATGATTGTGTGTAGCATGAATGTTGACAATAGCATTATTGAAAATGCTTGTGTTTGATTACAGAATAATTTATGAGGTTATTTAAAATATATTTACTGCTGATAAACACCTGACATATTGAATTTCTTTCATGAATTGTTAATTGGCTTTGAAACATTTAATTTGACTTCTTTCTTATTCTTCTCTTTGTCTTTTTAAGTCCCTCAGTACCAGAATATGAAGAGTGTTCTGGAATATGTTCCGTTATGTGCTTCAGCCACCGTAGTATTTAATGTCTCAGTTTTGCTTTTCATTCATCTATTGCATAAATATCCTTTCTCTTTTTTTCCCTTTGTATCAAAACAGCATTGCTTTCTGTGGATAATTAGCAGGTGATATTGGTGATATGTAGCCAAATAATTAAACTTGCTACTTTTTATAAAGTCCAGCACAACACTGCTGCAGTTTGTTGTCTGATATTGATATTTCTGATCCTGTCCCTTCTTGTTATGTTAAGCAGTATGTGTAGTTATTGCATCAATGTTATTACAGACTGTATGTTTCCCTTACATATTAATGTCAAGGTCTGATTGACACTGATAGAATGAAGTAGGAAAGAAAATTATAGGTGTCGGTTTTTTTAAAAATCACCTGTTTGTTCTGTAACATTGGTGACATCTGCCCAATGATCTGGCTTTGTTGCATATGTTCAGTTTCAGGTCTAATTGTTTCATCTCATGGAATTATGTTTTTTAGACATGTGAAGTCCTTCCATTACTTGCTTTAGCTGATATTTTCAGTATAGATTTTATTTTTATTTCTTTTGTTTTGCATGATTGTCATTGTTTTTTTCAACATTGATTCAATAGTGTAATTTCTGCATATGCCTTCAAATAGTGTACTTGTAGTTGTCGCGAAAATTCTTGGAGTTGTCGATCGATGAAAGACTTTTCGCGCCATTCGTCTACAGGCGGGCGCCATTCTTTGAAGTACCGTGACAATTCTCCAGATGAAAGCGGGATAGAAGGCCAGTTGTTTACATCGAGTCAATAGCTTCTCGACACCTAGTGTCTAGACAGATTTGTGACGTCATTCAGACACAGTATTAAAACAGTCTGGATAAACAACTTTGGGAGAGTCGACCAAATGTTGTGAAGCAATAAGGACGTGTGAGATATTCCTGGTTTAATTATGGAGAGAGACTACAGTGTCTTATGTTGATTTACATCGGCGGACATTTATCCATTGTGTGATTTCGTAGTCTCGATTTCAAACTGGAATAAATATATGGTAGTTAATTAAATAGACCCAAATTAAATGATTCTTAGGAGACTAGAGTGGTAATGTGCGTTATGAGAATGTATTATAAGAGCGTCGGCAGCAGTAGGCTATCGCGTTGCTTAAACTAGCTAGTGTGAGATATCAATTACCTCAGTGAGTTAAGGACAATGTAGTGGGGTGATATTTAGGGAGATTGAGGATGGTTGAGGGGGGGGGGGGGGAATAAAGGAAATGTCAAATGGTAGGATCTTCCAGTAGAGTATCTACTGGGTTTCTGCACTTTTCCTTTGGTCTTTCCTTGTTTCCATGACTCAGACCGATGTGATGAGCTTCTCGGCCTTATGACAGAGTTTGGATCTCTGTTATATATCTGAGTGCGGCCGTCGGCCTACACTCAATTAATAAAGGTTGGAATCGGGTTGCTCTCACCAGGCGTGTTCTCTCTTCAACAGGTTCCACTATATTTTACAACAAGCTAGAAGAAAAGTCATGGCTCGATCATTGAAGGCAGTGTTTACTCAGCGGCTTTTGCACTGGGCCCATAACCCAAAGGGTCTGCAAGAACCTGGCCTCTGCTGAGCAGGAACCGATGATCATATAAGAGTGATTCCTCAGTGGTAGTTATCAGCATAGTATAGTGGAGATACTTACAATACCACCAGTAACAGGAACAATATTAGTTATACAGAGACATTGAAAGTTAACATTGTGTTTTCCAATTGGTGAATTCTGGTGTGAAATTAACTACTAACATTTTGTGTCAAAGTGACAGTAAACATTATTTTACTGTACAAGTGTTATCAGATCCCAGAACTTTTAGTGACATATTAGTTACGCTGTGTGTGTCAGATTCATGGTCAGTATTGGACTATATCCACTATTGGTGACCAGGCATCCGGACTATCCAAGAGCCACTGGAGGAAGTCGACATCTGGCCGGGGATACGCATCATTTGGTGAGGCCTTCTGTACTTGATCTATGGTGCTGTTGTGTGGCCAGTACTGTGATGAAGCAGACTTTGATCCTGAGCTGTTCGGTCTGATTCTGCATATACACTAAATTATACGACAGACATTCTACACATACACTTTGCACATACCTGACACTTTTCTTTATTAAACTAATTTGTCATTTTTTTAGAAGCTGGAGTTGTGTGGTATATTTTGGAACAGAATGAGAGGGGGCATGGTCCAGTGGTAACAGAGAAAGAGAGAGAGAGAGAGAGAGAGAGAGAGAGAGAGAGAGAGAGAGAGAGAGAGAGAGAGAGAGGGAGAGAGAGAGAGAGAGAGAGAGAGAGAGAGAGAGAGAGAGAGAGAGAGAGAGAGAGAGAGAGAGAGAGAGATCCAAGGACTGACGGGGTGTTGTGGGCAGAAATCCAGAAGATCCTCAAGATAATGATACGGGGTTAAAAGAATGTGGGTGTTGATTCCCCTCACCCCAGGGACGACACTTATTACGACAGTAGTTGTAGATTTTCTTTAAAGTTTGTATTAGTGTATGACCATCCTAGTCTTTATATGCACTAGAAAGAGTTTGGTTATGCACAGTTCTTCTTCTGCTTCTTCAGCGTTCCGAGCCATTGAGGTTCTTTGCTGCAGATACGAGAAATTCTAAGAGTAATCAAAGAACTCAAAATAATGTCTTCCCATAGTGAATGTATTCAATAAAGACACAAACAATAAATTGTACATTTTATAGCCTAGCATTTGTTTTTTGCGCTCAAGGGTTGTCTATACACACTTCTTCTAGTAGTGCTGGACTGAACTTTGCATGTGGATTAGCCTTCCCTGTTAACAGTATTCCTCACCATCAAGTGAACCCACTCCAACTGCAGAGGTACTTGTAATTTATGTCCCCAAGTCAAGGATGTGGGGTGAACATTTTAGTCCAACTGTGCAGTGTAGGAGTTGAACCCCTTATCTCGGCATCAGCACACAGAATGTTTAAGATTGTGCGTTCTTATTCATTCGGCCTTGCTGACCTCCAAACAATGTCTTCTCATTGTGAATTTACACAATGAAGACACAAACAATAAATTTTACCATTTATAGCCTGGAATATTTTGTTGCGTCTCATGTACATATCGTAGGATTCACACATGAACTAAAGGAAAGAGATCAATCCTTCAAGCTGAAATAAACAACACACATATTCACACTGTGTGAATGTGTGTGTGTTGCGTATTTCAGCTTGACGGGTTTTATCTTTTTAGTTGGTTAGTTAGTTAGTCGACAGATCATCCTCATTGCACATCGAACCATTCAGTCCATAAGTGCTCGGATTCCCTCCTCAGCAAATCTCGCAGCGTGTAGCGGCTAACGACACCAGTTCTGTGTTGGTTTATCTTCTTTGGCTTCCTGCGTAGTGTTCTTGTTTGGCCACCCATCTTTTAATTTGCTGTTCTCGCAGTCTGGCCATGGTTGTAGATTCACAGTCATCACTTAGTTCTCGCAAAAGTCTTACTTCTCGTAGAGCATTCAGAATGTCAGCCTGGTCCATGGCGCGTCCGCCCTACACAGTAGCCTTACCAGCGACCTTGTCAGCCCGCTCATTTCCTTGTACTCCCGCATGCCCTGGCACGATCTTTGCCAGCCGAGACCGCTCCAGAGACAGCAACTATTCTCTTCGGATCCACCCCACCTCTATCCTCTTAAGCATACTCATTGAGTCGCTAAGGAAACATGCCCTAGTGAATGTATGTGTCTCGAGCCATGCTATTGCTTTACTTACTGCCATGACTTCCATAGTCAGGCTACTTACTACTTGTGGTCTCAACAAAAGCACCAGAGGCCTCTTTCATAATTCTCAACCGGCTCGCGCTTTAAAGGCCCATGAAATTCTCACATGTCGGACGACCAACCCATCTGTGTAGATGACAGCATCACCGTCTAGCGAATTCTCGAAAATCAACGCTTGTACTTCAGCCTCCACAGCAGCCGGATTTTCTTGTCTGCATTTTCTATCTAGTTGGATGCAAACTGAAAAGGATGTGCAGAAATCTGTTGGCACTTGTACCCACTCATCGCTAGGCTCTAAGTCCTCAAGTGAATACACCTGTTGAAGAATGTCTTCGGCTTGACCCATCCTTATGGGTTTTATATTTTTGCTTTAGTTTATGTTATGTGAATTATGCAGTAAGCAGGGAAACAAAACCAAATTCTGACATGAACATGAAGTAATTCCAAACACAGATTTCAAAAATTAAACAAGAAACTTCTGAAAAAGTTTGTTTTACTTTGTTTTCTCCTTCAGATCCTTTCTTTTACCCCTTGACTTATGTTTTTAGCATCTTCATTCCACCAGACTTTATTTTCACTTTAATTTACTATTATAGCTCCACATATTGTTTAAGGCTGATTTCACTATACTGTATTAAACACAGCCCATCCTTCACATTCAGCTGTTATTTTTCTTTGTCATCTGGGAATTGTAAGAAATTATACTTTTCTTTCCGGGTAAAGACTTCCAGTACATAGCTTCTTTTAATTTATTTAACTTCGGCATTTCTTTTTTTTTTTAAACTGATCACTACTGCTTTTCTTTCCTTTTATGTTGATTTGTAGTATCAACATCATTCAATTTCCTTATGTTTTGTAGTCCTTAATGTCTTTCACCGGTTAACTCTTTGTGTCCCAAGCAATGCACTATATGAGATTAGCTATTCTCAGCATATGCCTAACAAGTTTTCACATATGGCCTGATCATGGTTAAGAACACATTGCTACTTATGTTAAAACGCAATACTATATGTTTTATGCAAGGTTTATATATAACACTAGATTAAAGATGCAATAAAGAGATAAAAACAGAATAGCATAAACAAACACTGTCTTTTAATGGAGTGAAGAATATCTTTGCAATAAATCATTGTCTTTCGAGGTTAGAAAAATAATATTTGCATGTTACATAGAACATGTTTGAACATGTGGTTGTGAATTCTGGAGAATTAGTAAACAAGCCACACAAAAAAACAGACCTAGAAGCTTCAGAGATGTGCTTTTACAGAAGAATGCTGAAAATTTCTTGTACAAGCAAAATGAGTAATATAAATGTTTTAAAAGATGCTAAGGCAGAAAGACAATTTATCACAAAATCTAGAACATATTGTGACGATTTATTGAAAAAGAGATATAAGGAGACAATGAGAGAAAATGCTTAATAGCCTTGGATTGTGGCAGGGAATGGTATCAATGCAAAAATTAATACATGCTATAGGAGAGGCATGATCGCCCACACCAGTTGGCAAGACATTTTATGATAATGATAATAATCATACCTTGATGATGTATACTCTTTGAAAATAATGTATTTTATTGTGACTGTTTTACTCATTGGTTATGTGTTGTGAAGTCTTTTGCATCCGAAAGAGTTAGTGTGTCTACCTATTTTCAGAGATGTGAAGAAGGCAGAGAGATTGAAGTTTAACCAGTGGAAACATATTTTCATAGATTTAATTTTACTTATTCTTTCTTCTCAGGAACTCAGTGAAGAGGATTTAAAAAATGAGAATATTTCTGACACAGAGAACATTGCCTCATACGGCGATGCTAACAGTTCAATGTTGCGCTCACATTCAGAAGACAAACCAAAATCACCTCGAGAGGCACGTTCTTCCATGATTGCTGACATTGAGCAGACTTTAGCTGCACTGTACATGTCTGACGAGTCAGAAGTCGCACAGCCAGTAGATAGTGCACCACCTGAACATAAAACTGATACCACAGAATCTGTTTCAGAAGTAAGTGTTGACAATCATGGGGAAAAGACTGTCGCTGACATGAATCCCGAGCATGGTGATTTTGTGGTGTCTGCAAACACAATAAGCAGTACATCTCAGGCACTTATCTCTTCTGAGATTAAAACAGAATCTCCACCAATAAGTTTAGCATCATCGCCGAAACTAAACCATACTATCACGCCAAAGACAGGACCTAAAGTGAGCCCCAAGCCAAGCCCAAAAGCCAGTGCACGGGTGAGGTCCAACAATGCTAGGACATCTGCTAATGCCCCTGTGACCAAACATAAAAATGCTAATGAGAGTATGTCTGTTAGTGTCAGTGAATCTGCTGATAATGAGAGTATCCCAAGGGGAGCTCAATACTACAGATATAGGAGTTCCTGAAGAAACAAGTTCCTATTTGCAGACAATTTTGAAGAACTCAGATGAAACTACCACAAACACTGAAATAGAGAAGCCTTTAGACAGTACAGGGTCAGACATTCTATCGCAACTGACACAGTTACAATATCAAGAGAGGGTTTTATCTCTGAAAGTACCATGATTGGGTCTAACGATGACAAGCCAGAAACAGTAAAAATTTCAGTTATGACAAAATCCTCAGAAAAACCCATTACTTACAATACGAGTGATGAGGACACTACTGCTGAAATCAGCAGAGGTAATACAACCAAGAGTGCAAGTGAAGAAGGTGAGGCAGATTTTGCTTCTCAAGAACAGTCGGAAAGTTTGGCTATTTTCTCAGATAGCAAAGAACAAATAAATACTCAAAGTGATGCAAATGAAGTCAACAAAACTGTGTCACAAGATACACAGCAATCAACTACAGGAACTGTATTAACAGATGGAAGCCCACAGGAAGATGAGAAACAGAAAGAGTCCAGTGAAGGAAAAACCAGCAAGATACCAGTCAGAGCAGATTAGATGGTATTTTGTTTCTTGAAACTACCAGTTTTACAAAGTCATTTAAAATGTTATGTAAGATGAATATATATATATATATATATATATATATATATATATATATATATATATATATATATATATATATATATATATATATATATCATCATCATCATCAAGTGCCGTGCCGGCTGGCGTAGGCGTTCATGGCTCTCCATAGATCTCGGTCTTTGGTTTTCTGGATCAACTCTGCTGCTGATATTCCTCCATGCCACCGTCTCAATCCATCCAGCATCACTTCTCTTGGTCTACCTCTGCCTCTCTTCCCCTCGATCTTTCCAGTTGTTACGATGTTCTCCAATGCCTCTCTTCTCATCACATGACCGAGGAAAGCTGTTTGTCTCTGTCTTATTGTTGTATATAATGTTCTAGTTTCATTAGCCTGTTTCAGGCAGTCGTCGTTAGTTACTCTGGCAGTCCAAGGAATTCGCAACATTCGTCTCAGGAACCACATCTCTGTTGCTTCTAATTTCTTCTTAATTTGTTCATTTACATTCCAAGATTCACTGCCATACAGCAAAACTGGTTCTACATAGCATTTCAGCACTCTCTTTCTTACATTCAGTGACAGTGACTTATTGCATAAGATACTCTTCATTTTATGAAATGCGGCTTTTGCCTGCCCTATTCTGCTCCTAATCTCTGTTGTACATCTTCCATCTGATGTTATAAATGCCCCTAGGTATCTAAAATTATCAACTTGGTTAAGGATTTTCCCTTCTATTTCTATGTCACATTTTGGTGTCACCATTTTCTTTGATATTACCATTGTTACTGTTTTCTTGATATTCAAGTTGAGTCCTTTCCTTGCACTCTCTGTTACTACAACGTCTAATAATTGTTGTAGGTCTGTTGAATTATCCGCCACCAATACTGTGTCATCTGCATAGCGTATATTATTTATATTATAACCTCCAACTAGTATTCCTGGCATCTCTTTGATCTCTCTCATTATTACTTCGCTATACAGGGAGAAAAGATCTGGTGACAAGACACACCCTTGTCGTACTCCTAGCTTTATCTGTTCATAACTACCCTCTTTATTTCCCATTTTAATTGCTGCTACTTGGTTCCAGTAAATATTCTTTATTATTCTTAAATCTTTTCCATCAGTGTTGATATCTTCCAACATTTTAATCAGTTCATCATGTTTTACTTTATCAAATGCCTTAGTATAATCTATGAAGCACAAATATATGTCCCTCTGTTTCTCTATTGACCTTTCTATTAGTGTCCGCAATGTATAAATTGCATTGTTTGTGCCCTTTCCTTCCACAAATCCATACTGTTCTTCACTAATTTCCATTTTTATTTTCTTTTTGGTTCTTCTCATTATGATTCTGAGTAGAAGCTTAGTGATATGGTTTATAAGGTTAATTGTACGAAAATCTTCACAATCAATTGCTCCTGGTCTTTTTGGTATAGCTATAAATACAGATTTCAGCATATCACTGGGTAAATATCCACTGCTGTAAATATCATTCAACATTTTGGTTAATATATCTACTCCAAATTCTCCCAATACTTCTAATTCTTCTATTGTGATTTCATCTGGCCCAGCTGTTTTTCCTTTCTTCATACGTTTCATAGCGTCAGCGACTTCTTCTTTCAGAATAGGTGGACCTTCTAAGTTACTATCTTCTGTTAATTCTGCCCTTTTCCTTCATATAATTCTCTTATATACTCATTCCACCTCTTCATTATAGCATCTTCCTCTAATATTATCTTTCCTGTTTTTGATTTCAAACACCCTGTATTTATTCTTATTTTTTTCCCTGTAAGCTCACTGATTTGTCTGTGCATATTTTTTGTATCTTTAATGGAATTTAATTCAATTTTTTTGCATTGCTCGTTTAACCAACTTTCTTTAGCCTTCCCACATTTATCTTTTATTTCTTTATTTATCTTAGCGTATTCTTGTTTGTCATTTTTATACTGTTTTCTTTTGTCCATCAGGTTTAAGATATCTTCATTCATCCATTTTTTCTTAGCTATTTTGCCTCTCTCTGGTAATACTTCTTTGCTAGTTTGATGAATGGAGTCCCTTAACATTTCCCATTGTTCATCTATACTCTGTATTTTAGTTATTGCATTGTACCTATTTTTCACAGTCACTCTGTATTGTTCTTGCATTTCTTTATCTATGTTTAGAACCTCTTTATTAAGTCTCATGTTCTTAACCATTTTTTTCCCTCTTTTTAATCTTACTTTTATTTGTCCACATAGTGGTACATGATCACTATTACAGTCAGCACCAGGCATTGTCTTTACATTAATTAAAGCATTTCTAAATCTTTTATTAATTAGTATGTAGTCAATTTGGTTGCGTATTTTCTTATCAGGGCTTATCCATGTGTACAGTCGTCTTTTATGGTGTTTAAACCATGTGTTTCCAATTATCATATCATTGATATTTGCCCATTCTATTAGCTTTTCCCCTCTTTCATTTCTTGTACCTAAACCATAATTCCCCACTACATCCTCCATTTTTCCCTTTCCTACTTTTGCATTAAAATCACCAAGTATTATCTTTATTTCTTGTGATCCAATTTGAGCCATCGCCATTTCTATTTCGTCGTAAAAGTGTTGTATTTCTTCATCACTACTGCTTGCTGTTGGTGCATATACTATATATATATATATATATATATATATATATATATATATATATATATATATATATATATATATATATATATATATATATATATATATATATATATTGCCATCATGTGATCAGTGGTGCAACATAATTAGAAGGAAACATGATGAAAAATAACATTTTATTTTAAAAACAACTTGATGAAGCAATTTAAAAACAAGGGTACATTTAATAGTTGAAATGTGTTGTAGCCTGACTATGGAAGTCATGGCAGTAAGTAAAGCAATAGCATGGCTCGAGACACAGACATTCACTAGGGCATGTTTCCCTAGCGACTCAATGAGCATGCTCAAGAGGATAGAGGTGGTGTGGATCCGAAGAGAATGGTTGCTGTCTCTGGAGCGGTCTCGGCTGGCAAAGATCGTGCCAGGGCATGCGGGAGTACAAGGGAATGAACGGGCTGACAAGCTCACAGGTAAGGCTACTGTGGAGGGCGGACGCGCTATGGACCAGGCTGACATTCTGAATGCTCTACGAGAAGTAAGACTTTTTCGAGAACCAAGTGATGACTGTGAATCTACAACCATGGCCAGACTGCGAGAACAGTTAATTAAAAGAGGTGTGGCCAAACAAGAACACTACGCAGGAAGCCAAAGAAGATAAACCAACACAGATCTGGTTTCGTTAACCGTCATACGCTGCGAGATAAAAATATTTATACGTTGTGAAGAGAAACTAGAGTTAACGTAACTTCTGTTTAGACAGACGCGGCCTAACAGATAAAGAAATAAATAATTTACTAAACAATATATATTACACAACAATTTATTGTCTGAAATTTCAAACAATAATCAAAAGTGTGTAAAGCTTTTATAATGGTAACATTCACTTGATATCGTCCAAAATATAAATACAATTGTTACAGGAATAAACATTTACTTGTCTTACAAAATAGCTATCGGTACAAGTATAGTGAAATCTGTAATTGTTCCCCTTGATTGCTAAAGCAGAAAGAAATATGATTTCAACCTTGATGAAATTATTTCCCTTGTATTAAAGACTAAAAACATAGTTGCTATCTTTTACCGGGCGTCGCGTCAACACTAATATTTTTTACTGTTGTGATCACTTGGCAAGTTTACGTTCAGTAGTTTTCCATTGCTTTCTGAACGACCGGCACTCATGCCATTTCGTAAAAAACAACGCAAGACGGTTTGCTGCCAAATTGTCTGCAGCTGTGTTTCGAAAGCTTGTATGTGGGAACTGCTCCCGTAACTCCTTCGCCTCGAAGCGAGAAAAAACAATTCGTACTAATAAACCATTCTGTTCACGATATCTTTTTTAAGGTTGGTGTTTAGCTTGTCCTCTGATGCCCACATTTTTTTTCTCTTTAAGCTTCTCTAGAAGCTCTGCTGTATTTGATTCTATTTGTTTGCATGATTATAATTGATTATATTATTTATTATAACATAATTTTGCATATCCGCATCTCCACTTTCCATTTGCTTGTTCATTGTCCAGGTTTATCTGCCATCCATACAGTAGTGTTATATATATATATATATATATATATATATATATCATCTCATCTTGTTCCTCTTGATCCTTGCGGTGTCAAGATGAAGTATAAACAGCGGGGGAGTGCCCGTTTGTGGGCTTCATGTATCGAATCCAGATTCCAGTGGACTCTGCTATACTATATAGCATTTGACAATTCTCATTTTAATGAATGTGTTATTTATCTGTTTAAATCTTCACATTTTTTAATGTTGTTAAATATTTTGTACTATTCCTATTCTCTTCTTGGTCTCTGTTTAAACTTCTGCCGTGATCTATAACCACACCGCCAAGACACGAGACACATTTCTGTGTATAAGAGTATAATAAGCATAAGATGAAATGCTTGAGAACAACATGACATGTATCCCTGCCGTACTCCTGTGTTTACATGTATGTGTAATAAACAGTTATTTTCGTAATGGCATTGTTCCCAATACAGGTAAGTGAATTGAGTCAAGAACCAACATCACAGCTCTAAGGACATTCCTATATCGTCATATGCTCTCCATTCCCATCTTCAACAGCCAGCAAAGAGTTCCATACCAGTTGCAGTCTGATTATGTGTCCTCCTGGTTTTTCCTTCGAGTATTGAATGCCGGTCTCTCTGGCCGAGATGTTACACTTTCTCTCCGTAATCCCGTTTATCACACAGAGTCTCGTAGCGGGCGAGAGCTGGGAGCGGTTCTACCCCCGCTGGTGACTTGCGGGATAACTGAGCCGGCCGCTCAGAAAGCAATGGCAAACTACTGAGCGTAATATTGCCAAGAAATCAACAGACAGCTGGAAAAAAAGATGCTGCTGTTGACAGCGATGTCCTGTAAAGGATATGCGAATTTAAAAGAAAAAAAATTGAATACTACTAACCCGCTACCTCTTCATCAGCTCATTGGAAGTTTAAGAACAAGCGCTGTTATCCATTCGGCCATGCTGGCCTCTCATAACCCAGTTCTCTGTGATGTTCAGAAGTAGTAGCCTTGAAAGGTAACCCCAGAGACCTTTCCCATACATACTCATTTGACTGGATCCTAGGTGCTACTGAGTTTTAGCACTGTGCTAGAAATCTCTTTATGTAATCTATGGGAGGAGTTGGAGCACTTATGGAGATAACTGTGTGCAAAGAAAGTAATCCTTAATTAAAACATTCATAATTGAATCTGTCACACCATGGCCTACATAGTTAACATATCACATGTCCAGTAGCAGTAACTTGCTGTGGTATGTGAAGGGTTAGGACCATCGCATTTTGTAGGTCTGAGTGCACAGAGGAATAGGTGGTCAGTTTTCAGTTAAAATATACTGTATTTCAGCAGCAGTGTTATCTAAAAACTATGTTCAGTATTATCTAAAATCCTATGTTCTCATTTACATAGTACTATGGTAACTTATTTCTTCCACCTTGCTATGTTATAGTGCCACAAATGGTGAAATGAAACTTCTACTATGCCACACGGCGATATGACGGGTACGCACCAGAGGGAAATAAGCAAAAGGATATTAGGGATTTTCCATAATGATCCAGAAGAACGTACTAAAAATAAACAACGAACACAAAGGAACTAAGGGAAACTGAGGAACCGAGTACGTCAGACGACAACAGAGGAGACCTTGGGGAATTCGTCTGAGGCGCGGACATATTGTGTGAAGCCCGTGTTCGTTTGGAGATTTGGTTGTGAGAAGGCGAAGCTTGGCTGAGGACTATCAGGTGGAGAATGTCCGACGAGGAAAGTGTCAATATCGAGCAGAGGACTTCAAGGCAGGGAATACCTAGACAATCTATGAAAATGAGAACGGCGAGATAGATTGAGCTCCTAAGTACGGTCGGACGATACTGGGATAGACTCGTAGATATTTGTGTGAATGCCGTCCCTGTGTTAAAAGGGACAATTCATTTTTTCTCGATGAATCCATTGTATTGATCCAGCGCATCATTAAAAGAATGTGTGAGTACTGTTGTTTAGGATGGCGTCGGTTGATTCTTCGCATTACAGTTCGACATTTTCACGTGAGTTACTATTGCTTTAACGTTGACGAGTAGCGTTGAGGCATAATACTCAGCGTAACTGCTTGTGCAGATTCAAACAATGACCTTGAAATTTCTCTGCTGTCCAGAGAGAAACAGAAATATTAAGATCGGTATAGCCAGTTTCTTAATTCAGTCATCTTGTTATTTTAGGCAGAAACAAAATTCATAACATTGTTATGGTCTTATTAGCTATTTGAGTATTTTGATTTATTGTTAAATGTGTGTAGTTGGCATACGCTATGCCATTTAATAATTATTTTGTTTAATTGTTATATGTTTGTAGATACTGTTTAATCTCCAAAAAATTTTAATGACACGGACTGTGGTGAACTGGAGGATCAATATCTGAAAGTGAGGCTAAGCAGCTACTATCTGCAGGGTGTGGACAATTCTCGGATCTGCACTCTGTCTGCTGGCAACATTCCTCTCCTGCCATACACAAGAAATCAGATGCTAACTAGACTTATAATTAATATATATATATATATAATATATATATATATATATATATATATATATATATATATATATATATATATATATATATATATATATATATATATATACTTTGAATGTTGATTACCATTCTTTTCTTTGAACACTGCTATTCTTCTTATTTTCAAGTATTTGTTAATATTATTTTAAGCAGAACTTATGTCTTTTTTACATGTGATATCTTGGTATGAGAGTCCATGCTTCTGTAATATTAGTAATAATAGTAATATAATATAACTGTATGACAAATGCTCATTACTTATTAATAATCTTGAAAAACAGGTAGTGAGAATAGTGGCACAAATTGTAGAAAGAATGTTGCAGGCACTGCTTGAAATAAATGTAATGTAAATAAATCTAGAAAGTTGTGACGGTGAGGTAGAAAAACACCATAAGACAAATAGTGAAATATGAATCACCCAAAAAAACAACGAGAAGTAGATTGTGAGCTTTACTAAAACACGACTACAAGAGACAAATTGGACGTTGCGGCCAAAGCCATCGTCAGCACAGGACAAACAAATACAAACCAACACAAACCTACATGAAACACACTATGACAATATTAAACTATTAAACTAATTAAATGTACTCATCTGATTCTGTGTCGTTGCTTGGAAAGACTGACACGCTAGGGCTCCAGTGGATTAATAGACCGGATGTATGGAACATGGGTCAAAGGTAAAGCGGGAGAGGGAGTGGGGTGGAGAAGCGCCCATGTGTGCGGAAAAGTGAAAATTAAGACCGGCAAAGATGTCTCGGACGCAGTTGACAATAAGCAGTTCTCGTTAAGCGCTCGAAACACCGCTGCGAAAAACTACATAGTGTTGGTCCACACAGAGGGGCATGAGTGGCGGTCGTTCAGAAAACGATGGCAAAATACAGAACGCAAACCTGCCAAGAAAGTTGACTGTGATGTCCTATAAAGGACCTGCACGTACCTAGATGATGGACTGTAAGCTGGGGGTGGGAGGGGTGGGGTAGGGAGTTAAATGAAGCTGTGTTGGACATTAAGACCGTGAGGGGAGAGTGTGCCCAACTGGAAGATGAGACGGTGTTCCAATGTCTTCCGATCCCGTTCGTGGGATGCGCATGATTTGATGGCCGTGACCTGTATGTCGGCTACGCCATGGTGGTCAGTGTCAGCAACCGATGCGTCAGGCATTACAGGATCAACTTCTCCCGTACCACTCAAAAATATTGCAAGTCGTACGAGAGGTATGGATGATGCATTTTATTGTCACTGGCTCTTTAACAATAGATTACTGCACAAAAACGGTCGCTATTAAATCACACATAAAGACACAGAATTCCCTATCCAGTCATATCCTATCCCTACAGCTAACTCTATCTACTTGGCTAAGGAAACGCGCATCGACACTAATCGATGCGCTCACTATGAAAGTCAGTCCCCGTCTGACTAGTTTACTCGCGTGGCTACACACCACGCGGAAGGACCTTGTGCGTCCTTCGGCTTTTTGCGTGCTGCGACACTCAGCACGCTTAGAGTAGCCGTTTACTCTTGAGTGGCAGTCCACTTCTCCGTGGCTATCACGTAGGCGTGATTCTGCCGTGATCAGAGTGCAAACTCTCTGGTTGACACCTCCGTGTCTCATGAGAGAACTAGTTAATAGTTCCCCTCCCTATCACCTACACTGCCCTCATGTAGGGGCACTGGGTTACCTCTAATCTACTTGAGGTAGACCACTCATTCAGGGTGGTCTTCTATCTTGAGGTAGACCACTCATTCAGGGTGGTCTTCTATACATCAGTCTTTGACACACACCCTCCCCTCCTGTGTTGCGTTACAAACTTTGACTCCTGGTTGTGACGCAAGAGGTTTCTAAAAAATTAGTGTCTCTAATTTTTGTCAAAGACTATTGATAACCTGGTTCTGGGTAACTAAATAGACTCCTACTGACTATTGTCACAATGTAGTCTCACTTTACTTGGCTACTGGTGATCGCCACAAACTTGTCTGGTTGGCGTGAGCCCTCTTCTCATCGCAATATTATATTAATTAGAGGTTTGTCTGAACCGGACCATTGTCTTATAAGACCTGCCCTCAAATAGCAAATTAACTCACTACCCATACAAAGTTGACTTTCTTAGGGTCAACACATGAATTGCTTCATGTCCCCCATATAATATTAAACAACCTTTACACAAGCTGTGTGCGACAGACTTTACCTATCTCGCTTCCGCGTGTAAAGTTATCTTTCACTGTTAAGTTAGTGTTTCGTTGTCTATTGTGTCCCCTGACCCGGAGTTATCCCTCTTTGTTTTAACAAATGTATGTAATTTACCTGTTTGTTTTCCTGGTTGTTTGTGTGTTTTCATGTAACTATTAATATACTTTAATTTCTAACATATGTGTCTATCTATAATATGTATGTAAGTTAGTTTTCAAGTGCCATAATTAGGTTAAATGTGGCCATAAACAAGTGTATAACACTAATTCGTGGCTACGTTTCCGTCTTATGAGACTTAAAATACTTTATCTAAGATCTATACTAAACTACACTAAACTATACACACCACATTGAAGACAATACATTTTCACTATCGAAAGCAAACGCTTGACGCAGACAAAAAATAAAAAAGTCGCGTTGAGCGGCAGAAAAAATCCGCTGGTTGTCCCCATTCTCTCTTGTATATTTTCCCTTTTCTCTCACTTTCACACTTCTGTCACACATCATTTATCCTCCCAACTGTTTAAAACCTTGAAGTGACACTGTACAAGTTTAGCTCGTTTGAAAACGTTGAGCTTAATGACTGTGCCTAACTTACTGCACGAGTCATGTATTTACAAAATATGTACATGGATGAAATTGGGTTGATAGAATTGTACCCTGATATTACTAAACTCTATATTCTAATGACATACTAATACTAATTCTATATCTATATATTCTAACTTGTTGTAGAATATCAATCTAATTTAAGGGTAGTAATCTAACTATCTACAAATGAAAATGATGTGAGATGAGTTATGTACTTTTCTGAAATGGGTGATGTGAAATGTAACAAAATTCTAAATAATGTTTTAATGAAAAAACAAATATATGATTGATATATTTATTCTAAATGTTCTTATCCTATAAGGTGTAAACTACATTTAATATTAAATGATGATGTTGTTGAAGTGTTCATTAAGATGGAATGAAATAAAGTGAAATGAAATGAACTAAATGGTGTTATTCCTATCTACACTAAATAATACTGGTCTTATCTAAACTTTCTATCCTGGTTTATTAATTAGCTATTATTAAGTGTAAGTACTGTCCTAATCTAATTTTATCCTACGTAAGTGGGTAAATTAATGATTTATTTAAACTACAAAAAAAAAATCTATTTATATTCTCTAAATCTAATCTACTCTATCTTAAAGTAACTAATCTAACTATAATTTAACACTATATTAAAACTGTTATAATACATATCACAATATTAGTTATATATACATGGTATCTATTTACCTCAGGTTATTGGTTGCCATAATGTTCAGAAATTGTTTTCGTTGGCATAGTTTATATATACATAATTATCCTGGGTATACTAAATACACTACACAGTCATACTTGTGTCCTATGGGTCTTATTTCGCTCGTAGATTCCGCACGTGACGTAGACCAGTAAATTCGTGTCTGCTATTTATGCAATGTTCTGACACTGTTCTTCCATGATTAACACAGGTGATTCACCGGAACACAAATGGAGCATAGTAAGTAACGAGCTATCTATGTACACACGGTGATACACTTGTTCCTGGAGCATAGTTCTTATTTTGCTGTCTACGGACACATGGTAGTTCAATGTTCTTAGCACACAGTCCTGAAAATCATGTCTATGTAATAAATAGGATATTTTACACAGGATCCTCTAAGAGTACTAATTAACCTTTCTTATACTAACTACTCATGTGGAATATCAGGTGTTTCTACCTCAGATGGTCGACTCAGGGTATCTGCCAGAATGTTATCCCTACCCTTAATATGTTCTATACTAAAGTATAATTCTGTAATATCAATGACCACCTGTAGATGCGGTCGTTGCGATGTACTCCACTTTGTATGACCGTGCTCGGGGAGTTGTCAGTCTGGACCACAAAGTGAACACCCGCCAGAAATCGATGCAACTTCCTCACCGCATAGATGACGCTTAGGGCTTCCAACTCTGATATGGAATATCTGGACTCAGCAGGTGTGATCTTGCGGCTCACGTAGCAAATTGGATGGAAGATGCCATCATAAAACTGGCCTAGTACTGCAGCGATGGAAATCCTGCTGGCATTGTCCTAAGATAATAAACGAGCCTAGGATTAGGCAAACGGAGGATTGGTACATTACTAAATAGGAGTTTCAATTTTGACAATGCAGAAATTAATAATGCATCTTTGACATCTAATTTGACTGATGCTTTTAACACATTTGAAAATACACTTGTAATTTCAGCTAAGTTCGGTATGAACTTACTATAGTAATTTACTAAACCCAAAAGACTCCTGACCTGCTTTTTCGTTGTAGGCATGGTCAGGTTCATAATTTTAGTAATAATTCTATTGTCAGTTTTAGTTGTCCTTGTGAAATGTCATGACCCAAAAAATCAATTTCTTGTAGGCCCAATTCGACTTTGCTCGGTTTGACAGTGAGACCGAAGAGTCGCAACCTATCGAAGACATGTCTGAGTTTCAGTAAGTGTGTTGTCCAGTCATCTGTATGGACACAAATATCATCTATATATGTCACTGTATTCGTCACTCCATGAAGTAAATCTCTAGTTAAGCGTACGAAAGTGGCAGGAGCGTTGCGAAGTCCGAAAGGAAGAAAACGCCACTCGTAGAGACCTAAAGGTGTTGAGAAAGCAGTAAGATGGATAGATTCAGTCTGCATAGGGACCTGCCAATATCCCTTAGTAAGGTCTAATTTAGAGCAGATTTTGGAAGTGGACATGTCCAGAATAAGATCTTCGCAGGAAGGAATTGGTTCTGCGTCGATCTTAGTGACATTATTGAGCTTTCTATAGTCCACACAAAGACGAATGGTGGAGTCTTTTTTCTTGACAAGGATGATTGGAAAGGAGTACTCAGATGTAGATTTCTGAATGATCCCACTAGCTTCTAAATTAAGAATTTCCTTATTTAGACTTTCTCTATAGCTGAGTGGGATAGAGTACGGCCTGCATTTGATAGGCTTAGAGTCCGAAAGAAGGATGGAGTGTTCGATTCTGTCCGTCCTACCTGGAATGTCGGAAAATATGTCCTTATATTCCGTTACTAATTCTATTATCTGTCGTCGTTGCTCGTCTGTTAGTCCCTGTTCTACTCGTATAGAATCTAATGTTGCAGTCTTGTCGACAATTGGAACAGGTAGTTCCATCCCGTCGTCGTCTACCTGATTCAGTACAGTTGTGGTGCTAAGTGGGTTTTCTGTGAACTCACTAGGTGTATGGATATCGTCGGATTTGCCAGTCTCGCTAACTAGTGTAGTTGCGTTGTGTATGTCCGTCGTCTCATCAATCGGTGTGGATGCATTGTGTTCGTCTGTCTCTAATCCTGTCTCTTGTCGTGAAAAGTAAGGTTTCAACATGTTGACATGAAATATCTCTAAGTGTCCGTTTATCGATATTTCATAGTCGACATCTGAAAGTTTTTGTATCACCTTGAAAGGCCCTTGCCATGAAGTTACCATATTATTATGCTTGTCTGGTAGTAGCACCATTACGTCTTGATCAGCTTCAAGTATTATGGGTCTAGCACTTTTGTTAGGACTGTGATGTTTGAGGATATCTGAACTGTTCACTGGAGTGAATCCATTCTTCTCCTCCCAGACAGATATTTCTTCATCTGTACAGTGCCTTAGCTGGGGTAGACACCCAAGAATTAAATCAGTACAAGGGTTGTCTAATATTGCACATCTAAAGGTACCAGAAAGGAACGGGGTGTTTATACGGACTCTTGCCAGAGGATAGGTTTCTATGTTACCAGAAAAAGTACGGCATTTTACAGAGTCACCAGTATAATCCTTTGGATTAATAAGTTCCTTTTTAACACCAATAATAGAGCTCCCACTGTCAAGCAAACATCGGCATGGCTTATCATTGACCAATGCAGAGTGAAACATTAGATTGCCTCTGGAGGCTACAGCTGCGTTTGCATTCTCAAAGGAGGATGTTACAATATGTCCACATGTGAGTTTGCCGTCTGCATGAAATTGGTGACATTGCTCACAATTATCAAAGTCTAAAATATCGTTTACACAACACACGTCTTCACATTGGTTGAATGGTAATACATTCTCGACCTCACACTCAGTCTCACTCCCACTCTCAGAAGATGTATCAATTAATACTGCATTGTTGGCTTTCATTCGTTGGCGGCCCAGGCACTTATTTGAATAATGGCCGTAGCTGGAACAGAAGAAGCATTTGACTGCACGCCTGTATGCAGTTCTCTTGTTTTGTTGCTTCTTAATGACATTTTCAAGATGTGCCGGATAGTTAGGCGATTTATCACACATAGAATAAGTATCATGAAAAAGTTGGCAATACACACATTTGGGTAATTTATGGTCTTTATTGTCGACTCTCTGAAATGGTTTTTTATTACTCCGATAGCTTTTAGGTTGGTCCTCAACAACAGAAACTATTTCAGAGTCGCTATTAGATGTTTTAAAAATCTCCCTATTGGAGGAAAAATAAGCTGAGCCTTTTTTTTCAAATTGTTCTATGGTCTCAATGTCTGACTGCTGAAGAAATTTAGCGAAAGGAGATGGTATTGTGGATATGACTTTATCCAAGGCTATTAAATTTTTAAGTTTTTCAAAATCTTTTCCTATGTTTGCAGCATTAAGCCATCTATTTAGTACGCTCTGGACATTTGAGACGTAATCAATGAAAGTCTCACTGGGTTTTGGTTTCAGGTTGGAAAACTGTACTTGATACCCAGGGGCATCAAGTAAGAAATGTTGCATTATCCTATCATGGATGTACTGATAGTTAGATCTAAGTTCAGTTGGTATTGGTTCTATCACTTTAAGGGGCTCCCCACTAAGGTTCTTCATGTACATCATAGCCCACATCTCGATTGGTACTTGGTGGTACTTAAACTGATATTCGACATTTTCTGTCCAGGCTGATATGGAGTCTTCTTTACAGAATGGTTTAATAATATTCTTATACTTATTAAATTTATTTTCTGCCTGCTGACTCTTTAGTTTAGTAGCGGAGATCTCTAGGTGTGAATCTACATCCATCCCTTTCATCTTTAACTGTGTCTCTGATTCCACTTGTATTTGTTTTTCCTTAACTCTTGCCATTTCATCTATCTCTTTTTGCTTTAGTTCTTTCTCCTGATCTAATGTCTTTTGCTTTAGTTCTTTCTCCTGATCTAGTTGCTTTTGCTTTAATTCTAGTTCTTTTTGTTTAATCTCCTTATCATGTTCTAACTGCTTCTGTTTTGTTATCTCAGCTAGTTCTGCAATCTCCTTCTGATGTTGTCTATCCCGTTCTTCCTTTTCCTTCTGCTGTTGTCTATCCCATTCTTCCTTTTCCTTCTGCTGTTGTCTATCCCGTTCTTCCTTTTCCTTCTGATGTTGTCTTTCTCGTGCACGTTCATCTCTCTCAGCATCTTTTGCTTCCTTAAATTTTTGGTCAGCATATTGCTCTAGCTCCTTTCCTGTGTATTGTAATTCTTTGCCTGTTTTTATGAAATCAGCTAAAGTTGCCATGTTGTTGGGTTATTAGCTAGCGTTGACAGGCACTTCAATATTTACTCACTTATTTATATTCGGAATATGAAGTAATTTACCACACTGTGCACCACTGATATATTTTTAGATTACACCTTGAAAAATGGATGACACACACAAAATATTCTAATAGATCACACCCTGAAAAAGAGATGCATTATTAATCATATTGCATTGAAAATAGTTTGGGTATACTCATCTTAACATTCCAGATCAATCAGGTACAATCGTTTGGCACCTCAGGTCAAATCGTTAGGCACTATGACATACACCTTGTGCTCTTCTTCCAAACAGCTGTTGTTCTGCCTGGTTTACAGCAGCAGTAACAATTAATAACTTGTAAATGATATATGACTTTAGACAATTTGGTACAATCACATCACATGCCCCCAGACAAACCAATGTAGATTAATTAATATTAAATGTCAATGTCCTGTCTTCGTTCTAACGTCGTATGCCTTGCTTTCCTATTCTAGTTTAATCTATGGAAGTGTTGTGCAGACCGAGTGTTATTTGCCTAGCAAAAGTAGTGCCATCGTGACAATAACAAATAGAAAAGATAAGAAAAATAATTAAATAAATGCTTTGAAATAAATATAAAGGTAATAATAATGTTTAAATAAATAAATATATTCAATAAATAACGTATTTGAACAAATAATGTTTGGTATAAGCCAATGATTCAGGCGAGCAGCCGCTTTGCGATTTGTCAACAATCCGTCGCCGATTGCAAAAGGCGTAATACAGCTGTTTGTCAGCCGCAATACGTCAGAGGCGCAGCGCTATTTTTAGATTGGAAAATCAATAATGTTCTCGGCTCATTTTGTTTTGTGTATCGCTCCGCCATGAATCATATTTGACACATATTCATAAACAAATAAGTAATTACATAAATAAATGATAGAAAACAATAATATCAATACTTACAACTTCGAAGAACACATGATTATAAGCACAAACTATTTGATTAAGCACAAATAAATATTATTTGGTCACGATAGGCACAGCACAGCTCGCAACTCGACCTAGTCTGCACATGTCATTATCACACTAACACAAATTAAACCCCGTGATTAAATAACAATAATACTATTTCAGAGCCGTGGGTGAGTGTTTTAGCTTGAACAATTGTCCAAGCTACACTTCTGACACCACTTTAATCCTAGCCTGTCAGCAACCGATGCGTCAGGCATTACAGGATCAACTTCTCCCGTACCACACAAAAATATTGCAAGTCGTACGAGAGGTATGGATGATGCATTTTATTGTCACTGGCTCTTTAACAATAGATTACTGCACAAAAACGGTTGCTATTAAATCACACATAAAGACACAGAATTCCCTATCCAGTCATATCCTATCCCTACAGCTAACTCTATCTACTTGGCTAAGGAAACGCGCATCGACACTAATCGATGCGATCACTATGAAAGTCAGTCCCCGTCTGACTAGTTACTCGCGTGGCTACACACCACGCGGAAGGACCTTGTGCGTCCTTCGGCTTTTTGCGTGCTGCGACACTCAGCACGCTTAGAGTAGCCGTTTACTCTTGAGTGGCAGTCCACTTCTCCGTGGCTATCACGTAGGCGTGATTCTGCCGTGATCAGAGTGCAAACTCTCTGGTTGACACCTCCGTGTCTCATGAGAGAACTAGTTAATAGTTCCCCTCCCTATCACCTACCCTGCCCTCATGTAGGGGCACTGGGTTACGTCTAATCTACTTGAGGTAGACCACTCATTCAGGGTGGTCTTCTATCTTGAGGTAGACCACTCATTCAGGGTGGTCTTCTATACATCAGTCTTTGACAGTCAGGACTGTTGAAATGCATGGATACTGGCTTCTGGGCGCCGCTCGTGATATCAGAAAGATGTTGTCTAAATCTGTCACCAAGACGTAAGCCTGTCTCACCGACATATCTCATGTCACAACGTGTGCAGGTAATCGCATATATGACGTTGCGACTGATGCATGAGAAACCCTCACGGATGTGGAAGGTCGTCTTAGGGAATGTCAGACTCTGGGTTTGAAGTACGTATGGACAGGTCTTGCAACGCGATCGAAGACAAGCCACCGTGCCAGGAAAAGACTGGTGAGGTTGGGGTAGCCTGCTATGGACCAGTACATCCCTGAGGTTACGATCCCGCTTATACGCCACCAGAGGGGCCTCTGAGAAGACATCACGAGTGGTCGAGTCCGCCCGGAGTAGACATAAGACAAATATCACTCATGGTGCTTTGTTTTTTTTTAAATATTATTTTTAGTATCGCAAACCTCCACCCCAAAGCACAGAGCAAAGCAGACGAGAGCACCAAGACACATGAAGAATGGCAATGAATCCTCAGATATCTTTACAGTAAGTACACATGATTATGTGTAGCATGAATGTTGACAATAGCATTATTGAAACGGGTAGCGGGGTAGGGGTATCCCCTATCAAAGGAGAAGTAAGGCGCCTCCTTCCCTCCGCTAGCCTACGGGACACCCTTGGGCAAGGTGGAGTACCCGTTTAGCCCCCCGATCAGGGTTACGCTCCCGGGTAATTGGAACCCGTTAGCTTTGGACAGCAATCCATCTAGGAGACGGAAAACTCCAAATATAAACCCCCAAGTTCAAGGTGGACCAGCGTGCTGAGGGACTGGATGGCCATGGGTTAACTGGTCGTGAACGTTGGACGTCTGACAGGCGTGCGGGGCGGCACCAGGCGTATGGACTCCTGCGGGACATCCCCTGCCTCTTCCCTAGCAAGCAGGCAATGCTAGGGTGACCGTTTATTGCCTGCAATATCCAAACTTTGCCTATGGATTTATTTAAACATGGGAATCGTCGCCGGAGTACGGAGCACGTGCTCTGGGCTTGACACATCCCTCAGAGGCTAGGGAAGAGAGAGTGAGGAGGAGAAAACGAGGAAATGGTGTGAGACGACGGCATAGAAATAGGAGGGCAGGCGCCAGGAGAACAAGACGAAAAGTGGAGAGACTAGGTTTCAACTATGTAAGAGTGGGATACTGGAATTGTTGCAGTGCCAGACAGAGAGGTCCTGTATTGGAGAGACTAATATATGATTTTGACGTCCTCATGCTCCAGGAGCTAAATACAGACAAATGAAATTGCCCTGGGTACGCCAGTTATATAAACCCTACTGGGCAGAAGAGACATGGACAAAGTCTGCTGGTAAAGGAAGGAGTGAAGCATGTGGTACTCGACCTGAGCCAGTGGAATCACAGTGCAAGAGAGGTCCAGGGTATACAAATGGAGATTGGTGGCTTAAGGTGGAACATCATAAATGTATATGCCACAGTGGACTGTTTTGTCAGAAAGGAACATTGGGACTGGCTTAAGGAACTGGAGGAATTACCAGGTGATAGGCTACTCATATGTGGAGACTTCAATGCAAGGAACAGAGATTGGGACAGTAGTGGAGAAAACCGACAGGGAATTGCCCTTGCAGATGCCATGGTGGACTCCGATGTGGTCTGCATAAATGATGGTAGACCGACAAGAATGGCAATGAGGCCTGACGATGCAGACACAGCTATTGACTTGGTACATGTCTCCCAGTCATCAGTCCTTGATGTAAAGTGGAATGTTTTGAATGACCATGGGAGTGATTACATGCTATGCTCAGTCCTGATCTCTAAACCCAGGAAAGTTAAAGCTGGGAGAGCGCGCAAGACCTTCCGGTATGAGTGGACCGATTGCCTTCTTGGACGCCTCAGACAAGGGGCATGCAACAGGACTGTTAAAACTCCCTTTTTGCAGCCCCCATGGTGGACCCCAGAAGTAGACCATGCTTGGAAAGCAAAGAGAGCTGCAGTGAAGCAGCTAAAGAAAGTGCGACAGACACTTCGAAGCTCACGAAAGGAAGTGGACACAGCGGAAAATGTCAAGAAAGACAAGGTGGAGGTTTTCAAGCGCTGTGCTGCAGAGGCCAAAAAGGTAAAATGGGAATGTTTCATAAAGGAGATTGGAGGTGATAAAACACTGCGAAAATTCTGGAAACTGCACAGCCAAATGCAGAGAAAAGATCGGCCGATAACAGTGGGAACTATCTTTGAGATTATGGTGTGCTCGTGATAACAGACAAAGAGAAAAGGGAGGCGTTTCTCCAGAGATTTTTAGAGCAGACCAATCATAATGATGCGGACACGAGGGATGCAGTTAGAGAGGAGCTATCTGGCACCACGAAGAATATGCAGTATGAAGACATCATACGGGTGGAAGATGTTAAACACATTTAATGTGTATACGAGCAAGATTGCAAACCTAGAAGCAGCAGGGGTTGGAAGAATACTAACATTTACAGATGATATTCTTGCATATAGGCAGGGGAGAGATAGGGAGCAAACAGCCCAGGAGTTACAGGCGACAGTAGATAAAGTGATTGACTGGTGCACAGAAATGAGTGCTGTCATCCACCCGGAAAAGGCGGCTGTTTTGTGGACATCAGGATTGTAAGAGCTGAAGTCCCAAGCCTCGCGGTGGATGGTAGAAATGTCAGCAGAGAGAGCAAACTGAAGTATCTGGGGATCACATTTGACAGGAGCCTATCCTTCAAGGACCATGTGGAGACGGTCGTGACAAGATCTCAAAAGGGACTCAGTGCACTTAAAACTATGGCTGCAATCGACACAGAGCAGAGAATGCTTTTCACACTATACCAGCACTTGATCCTCTCAGTAATTGATTATGCATTAGGTCTGCTCACTGTCTCAGAGAGTCAGCTGGTGAAGTTAGAGCGCATACAGAACGAAGCTATGCGGGTCATTCTGGGATGCACTAGAGACACCCCAGTAGTGTCTATGCATTACATCCTTGGGCCGACTGCTGCTGGTAGGCTCAAGGTGATGCAGGCGAAGGCATACCTCACAGTAGCTGCAGACACAGACCACCCACTGCATGAGGCGCTGGACACAGTTAAGGGTCAGCGACTGATAAGAGGGAAATCATGGATGGCTCAGGCGGAGGATACGATCAGACAGGTGTGCCCCTTGGAGAATATTAGGCTTGGAGAGGAGTGGGTCAGAGTGCCAGCGGAGCAGTCAGACTTGTGCAGAGTTATAATCACATTAAGCCGGGAGTGCAGGGAGTGGCCAGCAGGGGCCACGGAAGTGGAAATCCAGCAACTAATCCAGGACAATGCTCACTCGGGTGATGTGATTATCTACACAGATGGTTCGGTGTCAAGAGGTGAGAGAAGTGGCTGGGGGTTCATAGCCAAAGCAAATGGTCGATGTTTGGGGCAGGAGAGCCTGACATATGATACCACAACATCCAGCTTAAGAATGGAAGTGGAGGCAGTCACTGCGGCTCTCCGCTGGATGGAGAATACGACACACACACACACATCGTGATTGTAACTGACTCAGAAAGCATGCTGACGAGGGTGAGGACGGGCAGACTTCGTGCGGAGTGGCTTGCTTCGCTTCGGAGGTCACGGGTGACAAGCATCGCCTGGATCTTTTCTTCGGGGCATGCCGGTGTGCTGGGAAATGAACAGGCGGACATATTGGCTGGCTCTGCAGAACTTGGTGGAGTATTGATACATGACAAGGCAGACGTGGTTGCGGCCTTGTGGGAGCACGTGCACACCTCGGAGGAGCAAATGGATTACCATGGTCTGGCAAGAATGAGACAACGAGGAGTGACGAAGGGATCTGGCCGACGCTCAACGCTCAGAGGAAAGGCGAGACGGGTTTATAATCAGATTGCTACTGGTACTATTAGTGTTGGAACTCTTCGCTGGCTGCTGAGGATGGGGGACGGAGCACTTATGGGAATGCCCCGAATGCTGTGATGTCGATTCCTAAATCAATCAATCAATCAATCAATAGCATTATTGAAAATGCTTGTGTTTGATTATAGAATAATTTATTAGGTTATTTAAAATATATTTGCTGCTGATAAACACCTGACATATTGAATTTCTTTCATGAATTGTTAATTGGCTTTGAAACATTTAATTTGACTTCTTTCTTATTCTTCTCTTTGTCTTTTTAAGTCCCTCAGTACCAGAATATGAAGAGTGTTCTGGAAAATGTTCCGGTTTGTGCTTAAGCCACCGTAGTATCTAATGTTTCAGTTTTGCTTTTTATTCATCTATTGCAAAAAATATCCTTTCTCTTTTTTCCCTTTGTATCAAAACAGCATTGATTTCTGTGGATAATTAGCAGGTGATATTGGTGATATGTAGCCAAATAATTAAACTTGCTACTTTTTTATAAAGTCCAGCACAACACTGCTGCAGTTTGTCTGATATTGATATTTCTGATGCTGTCCCTTCTTGTTATGTTAAGCATTATGTGTAGTTATTACATCAATGTTATTACAGATTGTATGTTTCGCTTACATGTTAATGTCAAGGTATGGTTGACACTGATAGAATGAAGTAGGAAAGACAATTATAGGTGTCGGTTATTTTAATCCCCTGTTTGTTCTGTAACATTGGTGACATCTGCGCAATGATCTGGCTTTGTTGCATATGTTCAGTTTCAGGTCTAATTGTTTCATCTCATGGAATTATGTTTTTTAGACATGTGAAGTCCTTCCATTACTTGCTTTAGCTGATATTTTCAGTATAGATTTTATTTTTATTGCTTTTGTTTTGCATGATTGTCATTGTTTTGTTTTTTTCAACATTGATTAAATAGTGTAATTCCTGCATATGCCTTGAAATAGTGTACTTGTAGTTGTCGCGAAAATTCTTGGAGTTGTCGGTCGATGAAAGACTGTTGCGCCATTCGTCTACAGGCGGGCGCCATTCTTTGATGTTGGAGACAAACTGCCCTGATGGAGTCGGCAAGATCTTTTGTTGTGGGGGAAAGATTCTCCAGATTATCGTCCGGCAAGACTTTTGAAGTACCGGGACAATTCCCCAGATGAAAGCGGGATAGACGGCCAGTTGTTTACATCGAGTCGGAAAAGGCAATAGAAAAATAGCTTCTCGACACCTAGTGTCTAGACAGATTTGTGACGTCATTCAGACACAGTATTAAAACAGTCTGGATAAACACCTTTGGGAGAGTCGCCAAATGTTGTGAAGCAATAAGGACGTGTGTGATATTCCTGGTTTAATTATGGAGAGAGACTACAGTGTCTTATGTTGATTTACATCGGCGGACATTTATCCATTGTGTATTTTCGTAGTCTCGATTTCAGACAGGAATAAATATATGGTATTTAATTAAATAGACCCAAATTAAATGATTCTTAGGAGACTAGAGTGGTAATGTGCGTTATGAGAACGTATTATAAGAGCGTCGGCAGCAGTAGGCTATCGCGTTGCTTAAACTAGCTAGTGTGAGATATCAATTAACTCAGTGAGTTAAGGACAATGTAGTGGGATGATATTTAGGGAGATTGAGGATGGTTGGGGGGGGGGGGAGGGGGAATAAAGGAAATGTCAAATGGTAGGATCTTCCAGAGGGTATCTACAGGGTATCTGCACTTTTCCTTTGGTCTTTCCTTGTCTTACCATGACTCAGACCGATGCGATGAGCTCCTCGGACTTATGACAGAGTTTGTTTCTGTGTTATATATCTGAGTGCGGCCGTCGGCCTACACTCACCTAATAAAGGTTGGAATCGGGTTGCTCTCACCGGTGTGTTCTCTCTTCAACAGGTTCCACTATATTTTACAACAAGCTAAAAGAAAAGTCATGGCTCGATCATTGAAGGCAGTGTTTACTCAGCGACTTTTGCACTGGGCCCATAACCCAGAGTGTCTGCAAGAACCTGGCCTCTGCTGAGCAGGAACCGATGATCATATAAGAGTGATTCCTCAGCGGTAGTTATCAGCATAGTATAGTGAAGATACTTACAATACCACCAGTAACAGGAACAATAGTAGTTATACAGAGACATTGAAAATTAACATTGTGTTTTCCAATTGGTGAATTCCGGTGTGAAATTAACTACTAACATTTTGTGTCAAAGTGACAGTAAACATTATTTTATTGTACAAGTGTTATCAGATCCCAGAACTTTTAGTGACATATTAGTTACGCTGTGTGTGTCAGATTCATGGTCAGTATTGGACTATATCCACTATTGGTGACCAGGCATCCGGACTATCCAAGAGCCACTGGAGGAACTCGACATCTGGCCGGGGAGACGCATCATTTGGTGAGGTCCTTCTGTACTTGATCTATGGTGCTGTTGTGTGGCCAGTACTGTGATGAAGCAGACTTTGCTCCTGAGCTGTTCGGTCTGATTCTGCATATACACTAAATTATACGACAGACATTCTACAGTTGCACTTTGCACATACCTGACACTTTTCTTTATTAAATTAATTTGTCATTTTTTTAGAAGCTGGAGTTGTGTGGTATGTTTTGGAACAGAATGAGAGGGGGCATGGTCCAGTGGTAAGAGAGAAGGAGCGAGAGAGAGAGAGAGAGAGAGAGAGAGAGAGAGAGAGAGAGAGAGAGAGAGAGAGAGAGAGAGAGAGAGAGAGAGAGAGAGAGAGAGAGAGAGAGAGAGAGAGAGAGAGAGAGAGAGAGAGATCCAAGGACTGACGGGGTGTTGTGACAGAAATCCAGAAGATCCTCAAGAAAATTATCTGGTGTTAAAAGAATGTGGGTGTTGATTCCCCTCACCCCAGGGACGACACTTATTACGACAGTAGTTGTAGATTTTCTTTAAAGTTTGTATTAGTGTATGACCATCCAAGTCTTTATATGCACTAGAAAGAGTTTAGTTATGCACAGTTCTTCTTCTGCTTCTTCAGCGTTCCGAGCCATTGAGGTTCTTTGCTGAAGATACAAGAAATTCCAAGAGTAATCAAAGAACTCAAAACAATGTCTTCCCATAGTGAATGTATACATTTTATAGCCTAGCATTTCTTTTTTGCTCTCAATGGTTGTCTATACACACTTCTTCTAGTAGTGCTGGACTGAACTTTGCATGTGGATTATCTTTCCCTGTTAACAGTATTCCTCACCATCAAGTGAACCCACTCCAACTGCAGAGGTACTTGTAATTTATTTCCCCAAGTCAAGAATGTGAGGTCAACATTTTAGTCCAACTGTCAAGTGTATGGGGTTGAACCCCTTATCTCGGCATCAGCACACATAATGTTTAAGATTGTGCGTTCTTATCCATTCGGCCTTGTTGACCTCCAAACAATGTCTTCTCATTGTGAATTTACACAATGAAGACACAAACAATATATTGTACCATTTATAGCCTGGAATATCTTGTTGCATCTTATGTACATATCGTAGGATTCACACATGAACTAAAGCAAAGAGATATATCCTTCAAGCTGAAATAAACAACACACATATTCACACTGTGTGAATATGTGTGTGTGTTGCGTATTTCAGCTTGACGGGTTTTATCTTTTTAGTTGGTTAGTTAGTTAGTCGACAGATCATCCTCATTGCACATCAAACCATTCAGTCCATAAGTGCTCGGATCCCCTCCTCAGCAAATCTCGCAGCGTGTAGCGGCTAACGACACCAGTTCTGTGTTGGTTTATCTTCTTTGGCTTCCTGCGTAGTGTTCTTGTTTGACCACCCCTCTTTTAATTTGCTGTTCTCGCAGTCTGGCCATGGTTATAGATTCACAGTCATCACTTGGTTCTCGCAAAAGTCTTACTTCTCGTAGAGCATTCAGAATGTCAGCCTGGTCCATGGCGCGTCCGCCCTCCACAGTAGCCTTACCTGCGACCTTGTCAGCCCGCTCATTTCCTTGTACTCCCGCATGCCCTGGCACGAAGATGAAACTAATCTTTGCCAGCCGAGACCGCTCCAGAGACAGCAACCATTCTCTTCGGATCCACCCCACCTCTATCCTCTTGAGCATGCTCATTGAGTCGCTAAGGAAACATGCCCTAGTGAATGTCTGTGTCTCGAGCCATGCTATTGCTTTACTTACTGCCATGACTTCCATAGTCAGGCTACTTACTACTTGTGGTCTCAGCAGAAGCACCAGAGTCCTCCTTCATAATTCTCATCCGGCTCGCGCCTTAAAGGCCCATGAGTTTCTCACATGTCGGACGACCAACTCATCTGTGTAGATGACAACATCACCGTCTACCGAATTCTCGAAAATCAACGTTTGTGCTTCAGCCTCCACAACAGCCGGATTTTCTTGTCTGCATTTTCTATCTAGTTGGATGCAAACTGAAAAGGATGTGCAGAAATCTGTTGGCACTTGTACCCACTCATCGCTAGGTTCTAAGTCCTCGAGTGAACACACCTGTTGAAGAATGTCTTCGGCTTGACCCATCCTTATGGGTTTTATCTTTTTGCTTTAGTTTATGTTATGTGAATTCTGCAGTAAGCAGGGAAACGAAAACAAAATTCTAACATGAACATGAAGTAATTCCAAACTTAGATTTCAAAACTTCAACAAGAAACTTCTGAAAAAGTTTGTTTTACTTTGTTTTACTTTGATCACTGCTGCTTTTCTTTTCTTGTTATGTTGATTTGTATTATCAACATCATTCAATTTCCTTATGTTTTTAGTCCTTAATGTCTTTCACCGGTTAACTCTTTGTGCCCCAAGTAATGCACTATATGAGATTAGCTATTCTCAGCATATGCCTAACAAGTTTTCACATATGGCCTGATCATGGTTAAGAACACATTGCTACTTATGTTAAAACGCAATACTATATGTTTTATGCAAGGTTTATATATAACACTAGATTAAAGATGCAATAAAGAGTTAAAAACAGAATAGCATAAACAAACACTGTCTTTTAATGGAGTGAAGAATATCTTTGCAATAAATCATTGTCTTTCGAGGTTAGAAAAATAATATTTGCATGTTACATAGAACATGCTTGAACATGTGGTTGTGAATTCTGGAGAATTAGTAAACAAGCCAAAAAACAAACCTAGAAGCTTTAGAGATGTGCTTTTACAGAAGAATGCTGAAAATTTCTTGTACAAGCAAAATGAGTAATATAAATGTTTTAAAATATGCTAAGACAGAAAGACAATTTATCACACAGGAGGTCTCCGCAAGTGTAAAGATCTCCTGTTATTCTAAACATAATATTTATATTTAAATTGTATCACAACCTCTCGTTTTCCAAGCGTTATATCAAGCAAGTTCAAGTACCGTCGGCGGGCCGGATGAAATAACGTCGCAGGCCGGATTCGGCCCGCGGGCCTTAGTTTGGTGACCCCTGCCCTACAGTGTAGGGCTTAGAAAAATAATCTTTAGACTCATTATATTGCTCCTCTCCATGGTAATCATTAGCAAAATTTTTATTTTTTTCTGTGTTCAACGCATTCTGCATATTTGGCGTCTCTTCAATGTGTATCTAGTACCAGCCAAGAGGAAATTTTTTGTCTCTGATACAAAATGCTGCTGGAGTCACTTTCAAACCTATACTTAATAAGCGTTAAAAAAAAATAAAAAAAGTCAACAAGATTTATACGTTGTGAAGAGAAACCAGAGTTACAGTAACATCCGTTTAGACAGACGCGGCCTAGCAGATAAAGAAATAAATAATTTACTAAACAATATATATTATACAACAATTTATTGTCTGAAATTTCAAATAATAATCAAAAGTGTGTGAAGCTTTTATAATGGTAACATTCACTTGAATATCGTCCAAAATATAAATACAATTGTTACAGGAATAAACATATACTTGTCTTGCAAAATAGCTATCGGTACAAGTATAGTGAAATCTATAATTGTTCCCCTTGATTGCTAAAGCAGAAAGAAATATGATTTCAACCTAGATGAAATTATTTCCCTTGTATAAAGAATTAAAAACATAGTTACATATCCTTTACAGGGCGTCGCGTCAACACGATTATTTTTTGCTGTTGTGATCACTTGGCAAGTTTACGTTCAGTAGTTTTCCATTGCTTTCTGAACGACCGGCACCCATGTCATTTCGTAAATATCAACGCAAGGCGGTTTGCTGCCAAATTGTCTGCAGCTGAGTTTCGAAAGCGTGTATGTGGGAATTGCTCCCGTAACTCCTTCGCCTCGAAGCCAAAAAAAAAAAAAATATTCGTACTAATAAACCATTCTGTTCACGATATATTTTTAAAGTTGGTGTTTAGCTTGTCCTCTGATGTCCACATTTTTTCCCCTTTAAGCTTCTCTAGAAGCTCTGCTGGATTTGATTGTTTTTGTTTGCATGATTATAATTGATTATATTATTTATTATAACATCATTTTGCATATCCGCATCTCCACTTTCCATTTGCTTGTTCATTGTCCAGGTTTATGTGCCATCCATACAGTAGTGTTATATATATATATATATATATATATATATATATATATATATATATATATATATATATATATATATATATATATATATATATATATATAATCTCATCTTGCTTCCTCTTGATCCTTGCGGTGTCAAGATGAAGTATAAACAGCGGGGGAGTGCCCATTTGTGGGCTTCATGTATCGAATCCAGATTCCAGTGGACTCTGCTATACTATATAGCATTTGACAATTCTCATTTTAATGAATGTGTTATTTATCTGTTTAAATCTTCACATTTTTTAATGTTGTTGAAAATATTTTGTACTAATCCTATTCTCTTCTTGGTCTCTGTTTAAACTTCTGCCGTGATCTATAATCACACCGCCAAGACACGAGACACATTTCTGTGTATAAGAGTATAATAAGCATAAGCTGAAATGCTTGAGAACAACATGACATGTATCCCTGCCGTACTCCTGTGTTTACATGTATGTGTAATAAACAGTTATTTTCGTAATGGTATTGTTCCCAATACAGGTAAGTGAATTGAGTCAAGAACCAACATCACAGCTCTAAGGACATTCCCATATCGCCATATGCTCTCCATTCCCATCTTCAACAGCCAACAGAGTTCCATACCAGTTGCAGTCTGATTATGTGTCCTCCTGGTTTTTCCTTCGAGTATTGAATGCCGGTCTCTCTGGCCGAGATGTTACACTTTCTCTCCGTAATCCCGTTTATCACACAGTCTCGTAGCGGGCGAGAGCTGGGAGCGGTTCTACCCCCGCTGGTGACTTGCGAGATAACTGAGCCGGCCGCTCAGAAATCAATGGCAAACTACTGAGCGTAATCTTGCCACGAAATCCACAGACAGCTGAAAAAAAAAAAGATGCTGCTGTTGACAGCGATGTCCTGTAAAGGATATGCGAATTTTTAAAAAAAAATTGAATACTACTAACCCGCGACCTCTTCATCAGCTCATTGGAAGTTTAAGAACAAGCGCTGTTATCCATTTGGCCATGCTGGCCTCTCATAACCCAGTTTTCTGTGATGTTCAGAAGTAGTAGCCTTGAAAGGTAACCCCAGAGACCTTTCCCATACATACTCATTTGACTGGATCCTAGGTGCTACTGAGTTTTAGCACTGTGCTAGAAATCTCTTTATGTAATCTATGGGAGGAATTGGAGCACTTATGGAGATAACTGTGTGCAAAGGGACGCAGAGGTGTTTCCAAGGCACCAGGGCCGGGTTATATACTGGCCAAGACCTATTGACGCGTCCTCGTCGAGCGTCCTGGGCAACAGGTCCCTTCGGGGTCCTGGCTAAAGTCAGTAGGATCGCCGATTCCTCCGAAGTCGGAGAGTGTCTGCCTGTACGGCGAGGAACCACCAGTCTGCACACCAATAAGCCAGACATGGGACAACGGATACTCACGCAAAACTCAGGTCCTGTATGACATCACACTGATGTTGGACAACAGGATGCCTTCATCCGACATACAGGACTTCGCGTTGGAGCTCAAGCCAACGAACACAAGCAAGCAAGCAAGCACTGTGTGCAAAGAAAGTGATCCTTAATTAAAACATTCATAATTGAATCTGTCACACCATGGCCTACATAGTTAACATATCACATGTCCAGTAGCAGTAGCTTGCTGTGGTATGTGAAGGGTTAGGACTGTCATATATTTTGAAAGGAGTGGGAGATCACTGTAGTGCATGCCCCATCTCTAACAAAAGAAGTAGAGCCCCGTCCTCTTCTATCTTCAATAACCCCAGAATATGAACCTTGAGTTATCTGCAGGCCTCGTTTTGTTAAGTATGTCTAGGAGATATAGATTATGGCCCTGGTGAGAATGGTAATTACTAACTGGGAATCTGCCCCTTCTCCAATGATTCTTTAGCTCTGGAGCCCCCTTTTAGTTTATCAAATCTGAGGAAAGTCTGGAGAAGTTACTCAGTCTGATTTAGATGAAGAAAACATGGATGTTGAGCAGTTGATAGATCTAGAGTCTTTTTATTTCCCCATTCAGTAAGTCATTATGAGTTAATTTATCTTTAAACAATCAAACACATAATCAATCACATTAGATTCTGACAACATGATGTACAAAGAAGTGTTGACACAGATAGGTTTGAACTGACAAATTAACAGAAGGTCAATTCATGTTAATCATTTATTGACTGGCCTGAGCCTTCTGGTCAGTACATACATCTCTATTGTGATTTACACAAAGTAATAGAACCGTTGCACACTGGACCATTGTCCCAGACAATCAATAACAAGCATCAATATATGAGATGTCAACAAGTGTGAAAACATAGTAAACATTTTGATGTTGTACATATTAAGTATGATGGTGATGAATCAACAAGTAACTATCAGTTCTCCTGAAATTGGGTGTGGTGTGTACCAATGAGAAAAGTAACCTGGTGACTGGAAGATTAGGTAAGCCAGGGTTCATTGACTGATGGATCCACTTCAGGTCTGCCCGTATAGCTCCACTGAAGGCCTCCCCATACTTTGCTCATAGCCAAGTCGTCTTCCATCTCACTTGTGGTTCATCTCTTTCTCTCGGCTTCCCTCTTTCAGGTCTGATTTAGGTGGTTAGTTTGCTGATGTGTTGGGTGGTTATTGGTATGAAGCCACCGAGATCACTGATGAATATTCGCATAAATATATACATTCCTACCAATACAATCTTTTAAAAGTAGGTAAAAGAAACCTAAATTCCTGAAGTAGGAACTAGTTCCCCTCCCCCTCTTTTTCTCTCTAATCTAGTGTTGGGTTAATTTGGGGTGGTCAGAGTTTATCACACTGTGTACGCCTTGTATCAACTTGTTCCTGCTGTATGTAAGTTCTCATTTGACTTGGGGTCAGTGAACGTGTACAGTAAGACAACGACAAGAGTGAGAAGGTGTCAAGATGCATGTAAATAAATGGCATACATTTATAACATTTCTTCCACTCAATGGTGTTTATCGCGTGTATAAATAATTCTCTGTGTTTTCCCAATTAACTTCTTCTTCTTCTTCTTGTGTCTAATAACTCTCTTCCATTATCTGTTGTTGTTGTGATGTTGAGTGTTGTGTTGTGTGGTGATGAGTGGTGTTGAGTGGTGTTGGGTTTTAAGTTATGTTGAGTAATGAGTTAAGTTCACTGCGCGCGATAGTTTTCCGCGAAGCACAACTTTCTCATGTATTGCAGTTCATAAGTGCTCTTATCTAATTAAAATTTGACATAAATATAAATATTTATTTCGCCAAACCCTATTGATTCAATAGACAAAGGAGAAAGGAAAGATTGATTTCTCTTTCAGCTTTCTAGATTGTAAATAGGCATAGATAAGTCTGTTTTAGAACCAGGCACTTATTCTAGTACACGAACTGTCATTTCAGCTGTAGATAGTGATAGCATCTTTAACAATGTTTCTGGTGAAATGCACAAGATTGCTTTCGAATCATCACTTCGTACAGTTGTTTAGAATAGAATGTAATAGTATAATGCCCTTCTTAAAGTTAATAATTATCTTTAAGAATATCAGAGATGGCAGTTCTATCTAAGAGAATATTAGAGAGTCATTTTGCCCGGGAACGCTTTGCGTCGTTAGAATCTACAGTCGAGCATTTTTACATTTCAGAGGTTTTAATTAATAATAATACATTTCAATTGACATCACAAACACGGGTTACCCTGACTCAATACCTGATACATCGGTTTCTTAATCTAATCTCGGGACTAACAAGCGTACCTGGGATCCAGACATTCTGCCTTGCCCATTGAACTTTTGGTCACACAATCTTTTCACATCCGTCCATGAAGCGAGTTCAGAAAAAAGTGCGGGCTTATTAACATTTCTGATGAAATGGTATGCTAATTATGCTTTGGCGCGAAAGCAGTGTCACGTGTCCCTTTCAACCAATGGTCTTCCGAGCTTTGTCTGATGCAATCTTTCTAAGAATCCACGTCATTTGTCACTTGTTCAGTTCCAGTTTCGATGTTAAGTTTTAAGTCCTAGTCTCCATTTGCGGTTGTGAAGTCAATTTCTGTTAATGTTGTTTCCTCTTTTTGCGGCAGGAGTTGGTAAATGAATAATGTTGGCTGCGTTATGCCACAAGGACCATCGCACTTTGTAGGTCTGAGTGCACAGAGGAATATGTGGTCAGTCTTCAGAGAAAATATACTGTATTTCAGCAGCAGTGTTATCTAAAATCTATGTTCAGTATTATCTAAACACCTATGTTCTCATTTACATAGTACTATGGTAACTTATTTCTTCCTCCTTGCAATGTTATAGTGCCACAAATGGTGAAATGAAACTTCTACTACTCAGCGTAACTGCTTGTGCAGATTCAAACGATGACCTTGGAGATTTCTCCGCTGTCCAGAGAGAAACAGAAATATTAAGATCGGTATGGTTAGTTTCTTAATTCAGTCATCCTGTTATTTTAGACAGAAACAAAATTCATAACATTGTTATGGTCCTATTAGCTATTTGAGTATTTTGTTTTATTGTTAAATGTGTGTAGTTGGCATACGCTATACCATTTAAT
>JACEFZ010002245.1:145941-195076 GCA_014155875.1 Cepaea nemoralis
ATGCATACCACTGAACTTCATCAGCTCTATCCAACACTTTATTCATAATGTATAAAAAAGCAATTGGATGCAAACCGTAATTATATATATATATATACATACTGGCAATGCAATTCCTCTTTGATATACCTACTATCAGGTTTAGGTGGTGGATGTTCTATGCCTGTACATACCACAATATCAAAGCCTTCTAAGGGCACCCATTGCATGCAGAGTTACAGAAGACTATAGGTACAAGAATTATCAGGGGACGGTCAAGCTTAGGTCAGGCAGAGGATGCTATTAGACACGTATGTGGAACAGAAGAAAGACAGGTGGAGATTGGATTAAATGTACCAGTGAAGTCCACTCTATCATTCCACGACATTACCACACTTGATGTACACTGCCAAGGAAAGTCAGTTGTTTCTGATGGGCACATACTGGTCAGTGAGAATTCCACACAAGGTCTACACAAATGGGTTGATCATCCATTAGTTAGTTAGTTGACAGATCATCCTCATTGCACACCAAAACATTCAGCCCCCCATAAGTGATCATCCGTAATCTGCACAAACTCAATGTGGACGGGTAATAGACATATCAATTGGGGAACACTTTTAGGCCACTAAGACAGGCCATAAACAAATTCACCAGAACTAGACACCCAGCTAGCTGGTCATGCGTTGAAGCACACACGTTCCTGCAGCAGGGTACTGTTGTTATTTGGAGGTGACAGGTTCAAATCCCAACATGGTAACTACAGATTTAATTTGTATCTTGTCTCGTGTATCCTCTAATCTCTACTTCTCTGAGCACCATACAATACTTGTGAATTTGTTTGAAATGTAGAGGTATAATGGTCAGAGGGAAAGAGGTGCTTTTGTTGTGTTAGCATGTACCCATTAGGTAGATGTCCAAGGAGTTTATGGCCTAACACGGGTGATGGCCTGGATGGAGACACAGAGAGCCACCCATGTTTACATTCTCAGCAATCCAATTAATGTGCTCAGAAAGGAGCAGCCGGGTTGTGTGTGTATAGACAGCAGATGGGGTCTGTACACAGGTCAAGTCTGCAGTGTTTCTCTCCATGCAGAAGTCCAGAGTAATGAACAAGAGTAATGAACAAGAGTAATGAACAAGAGTAATGAACAAGCAGACAGCTTGGCAAGCATAGTTATCATGTCAGGCAGTAGAGCAATGGACCAGGCCGACATCCTGAATGCTATCTGGTATATTGGCAAGACCAAGGATGTGAATTCTTAGAATTGACAGTAAAAGGAATTGTTGCTAGAAATTAACATCTTATGGGAAGTAGGTGGTGTCTTATAAATCAAAACAAAACAAAACTATCAAGTTTCTGCAAGCTGACGGATGTACCGAAGATGAAATCCTAACACCTACAGACTTGATCCATTTAGAACGAGGGAGGATGATATGATGACTATGTAGGTATATATAAAACACACACACAAATAACTAACCACACAAATTAGCAGTTGACACATGGGTAAGATAACTCTGTATGATAATTAGAATACACAGATCTTTTTAATGTGAATAGTTGCAGCTGAAATAACCACTTTTTTTTTTTTAAACTATGAAACCAGCAGAAATATTAGTCTTGTTGAATACACTGAAATCTTAATATAATGAACACACACATGAGGTTGTGTGGGTGCATGCCTTGAACGTGTACAAATATGTTTATTTATATTGTGATCATATGTTCAAATCCTCATCAAGGTGGGGATTTTTTTTTTTTTAATTGACTTGGGCTACCAGGTCAACAAAACCTCAAATGTGTACTAGCAAATGTTCTGGGAGATGCTGGCATTTTTTCTTTTGTGGGGTGCTAGCTTTGAACCTGAACGTAGTCCACACACATGGTACTACTACTTCTAGTAGCACTGGACTGATTTTTGTGCGTGAATTAGCTTTCCCTATTACTAGTGTCCCTCGCCACCATGCGAACCCACTCCGACAGAGGTACTTGTAATTTACATCCACACGTCAAGAACGAAAAGTCAACATTGTAGTCCAACTGACCCGTATAGGGGTTCAACTCGCTACCCCAGACATTTAAGAACGAGTACTTTTATCCATTTGGCCAAGCTGACAGTCGGCAAGATATTTACCACATCACCCACTGAGAGTGGTTGGTCTATACAAACATGCAGCTAGCACCATATACCCAATATGTCCTCAAGGCATGGAGAAGGGTCTATTATTATTTTTTAACTTATCATCTTCACGTACCTTTCAGGCCAAGCAGTTCATGTATTTATCTCTCATTGTCCCCTTGTTCTTTTCTCATAATATATGTCAGTTGCCACTAAGCTTTCTAGTTTACTTCTCCTCATAACGTGGCCATAAAAAAAAAATCTTGATTTTTTACATCTAATTAATCAATTTACGGCTTTCATCTGTTTCTTGTAAGACTGTCTCAATTGTTTTACTATCCAGTCACTGCGTTCTTTGCATTATCCTCAGAAACTAGATTTTCACTGCCACTGAATGTTTTGCAGCTTGTTTGCTTATTACTTTATTTATTGTTAATGTATTACACGAGAATAATATAACATCCCACAAGAGCATAATACAGATTTCAAGATACAATGTAGCCCCAGAGGACACGGCAAAACAAAGCCACCTAGGGACGCAGAGGTGTTTCCAAGGCACCAGGGCCGGGTTATATACTGGCCAAGACCTATTGACGCGTCCTCGCCGAGCGTCCTGGGCAACAGGTCCCTTCGGGGTCCTGGCTAAAGTCAATAGGATCGCCGATTCCTCCGAAGTCGGAGAGTGTCTGCCTGTATGGCGAGGAACCACCAGTCTGCACACCAATAAGCCAGACATGGGACAACCGATACTCACGCAAACCTCAGGTCCTGTATGACATCATACTGATGTTGGACAACAGGATGCCTTCATCCGACATACAGGACTTTGCGTTGGAGCTCAAGCCAACGAACACAAGCAAGCAAGCAAAGCCACCTAACCTGAGGACCACCAGATGCAACCACGACAAAGAAGTTAATGAATGCAAATGTACTCATCTATCCACCACTGAAATGATTAATTGCTAGAATGCCGCAACAAAAAATCATCAGTCTAAATCAACTGTGTCCATGTTAAGACAGTTTCTATTGATCTTCAAATCCCCTCTTTACATTCCTTATGTATTTTCATCACAGGAGGGCCTCCATGGTGAAGTGATTAAGCCACCGACCCTACACTCTGAAGCTTGTGGGTTCAATTCTGGACTCTGTCATTTGGCTCTAAGTGCAATGTTTCGGGAGGTGGGGTGGGGGTTCACTGCTGGAACTGCAGAGTTCATACTTTGTGAGATCCTTTCAGCAGGCCGCCCTGCAGAAAGACACCAATCCACATCGGATAAAACCCAAAGTAACTTGTAAACCCCCGTTTTATCAAAAGTGTTTTACTCAGGTTTCTCATACTATCTCACTCACTCTTAAGAGTGCCACATTCTTCAAAATAATGCACAAACAGCAGCAATGTGTGATTTAGGACAGTGTTAATGAAATACCAACATACACAATATCATGCTAAAAATAACTGAGTAAACCTTATATGTGAGCGTATATTACATAGATAGATAGCATTCAGAAACTGAACTGTGATATTTATTTAACTTGTATTTGCATGAGTGTTAACGCTGACTAGCTTCAATTTCAACAGTTTCTAAGTCAATGCAAAGTGGCAGTTTCATATGCAACTCATTATTATGTAAAGACTAAATGAGACTGGAGCTGGTCTCCCTGGTCTAGGTGTTAACGTTTTTCTCTGTAATCCCGTATATTCTCGTGATTAATGTAACATGCACGAGAATCAGTAGTGGTTATCGCCGCGTTGGTAATTTATGGGGTATGTGAGCCGGTCGCTCAGAAAGCAATGGCAAACTACTGAGCGTAATCTTGCCTAGCACATCAACAGCAGCTGAAAAATGCTGATGTTGACTGCAACATCCTGTAAGGGATATGCAAAAAAACAAAAAATGAGCCTGGCAGCATTGGCAAGGAAAACTATCGACCACCAAGAAATCGCCGCTGAAGTGCTAAACATGAGGCTATACAAATGAGACCTGGAGGTCAGCATGGTCGAATAGTTAAGAGCTCTTGCTTCTGAACTTCCCGTGTACTGATGCCGAGGTTCTGGGTTCAACTCCTACACTGGTCAGTTGGACTAAGATGTTAACTTCTCATCCTTGACTTGGGGATGTAAACTACAGGCACGGCACGTCAGAAGTCAGAGTGGGTTTGCCTGATGGCGAGGGACACTTGTAATAGCGAAAGCTAATCCACATGAAAAAAATCAGTCCAGTGCACTAGAAGTGGCAGCACGTGCCATGGGCTATGCTTTAGGTCAAAATGAGCAAATGTTAAAAAAAAAAAAAAGATAATCAATTACTCTTATCATCCAAGCAGAACAAAATTATAACAGTAAAAGTTCCATTTTCTCTGCTAAAAGGTCTATTGGGTATATGGTGCTAATATAGTCACCCGACCCATGAACTTTGCCCTCATAAGTCTTTTGAAATATCCCTACACTCTATTGCTGCTATGTGCACATGATCTATTATATCTTTAAATCCAACTGTACTGGCCACATATTTTTAGACTGATTGGCACTGTGATGAGTGATGTGACCAATATCATGCCAGCTGCCATCAATTGCCAGGGCATTCCCTGGCACCTATTTTAGGCTGGGTTGACTTAAGTCACTGAAAAAAATCACCTGCCTTCAAGGGATCCAAACACATTACCACTGATCAGGCAGGTTAATAACTGTGCCACTGCGACTCCCAAACTAGTCACTGTGACTCCCAGGCTAGTCACTGCGACTCCCAGGCTAGTCACTGCGACTCCCAGGCTAGTCACTGCGACTCCCAGGCTAGTCACTGCGACTCCCAGGCTAGTCACTGCGACTCCCAGGCTAGTCACTGCGACTCCCAGGTTAGTCACTGCGACTCCCAGGCTAGTCACTGCGACTCCCAGGTTAGTCACTGCGACTCCCAGGTTAGTCACTGCGACTCCCAGGTTAGTCACTGCGACTCCCAGGTTAGTCACTGCGACTCCCAGACTAGTCACTGCGACTACCAGGTTAATCACTGCGACTCCCAGGCTAGTCACTGCAACTCCCAGGTTAGTCACTGCGACTCCCAGGTTAGTCACTGCGACTCCAAGGTTAGTCACTGCGACTCCCAGGTTAGTCACTGTGCTAGCACAGTTCTAATAACAAAACAATGAAATAACTCCACATGTGCCGATCTGTCAACTGCTGCATTGCTTTGAAGATTATTCGCACACAAGCACAACTGCAAAATATGCTTTATTATCAGCATGTAGAAAAACAATGAAAAAAAAACACACACATGTATTTGAAACCACACATTACAGAAAAATATGCATGCAACAAATATTGGATATAATCAAACACAATCAGACACACTAAGATCACAGTTAGGTGCCTGCTTCTATCAGTCTGGCAGTAAAACATGTTTGATAAACAAAACAACACACAAATACAGAAGACTAACAATCATAGTTAGCGTAGCGTAAGCTACAAACTAGTAGCAGCTGTATATGCCAGTGCAGCTTCAGATACATTGCCAAGGTTACATAAATACAAGAAAAATAATATATATCTAACCCTATTCCTGTTTTCACGACAATAAAATTGACTCTATGCTCAACTGAACTGAACTTGGGAGGGATACAAACAAGCTAGCATCAATAATGTCACCATTTATTGGAAGAGAAGATTAACTAACCCTCGGGGAAGTAGATTTGGGACAAGAATGTGTCTATTCAAGACAGGTCATGAAATGCACCTGAACAGGGTTGAAACAAACCAAACAGGGTGATAATAATGCAGGTAGAAACTGCGACTTGAATCATACTTTTCATTATTTTTGGGAGGGTTAAAATTGTTCAATATAGTTTCATGAGCATGGAATATATAAGGACTTGGAAAAAATAATCCATAAATTTTAACAGTATATCAAAAGTGGGAGAGGATAATTCTACACCAGACAAGGAAACTCTCTTAACATCTCAATTAAGGCAAGGCTGACATGAGACCTGCAATGTAATTACTTACAGCAACCGTTATGAGGCAATACTTAAAATGTTTCGATGAAGGATTCATGAACAGGGCAGCAACCACAGTGACTGACCCATGCTCCAGACACTACTTAAAGGGCAGTGGTGATTATGCAAGAGCTGCAGCACTCCTACATAGATGCATTTATTCTAGGCAGAATAATACTGGTGACCCGCAGTCATACCTGTCTATCCCCTCTTATGACATGCAAGGTAGGTTACAGTGTTACAGTTCCTATAACCCACAGAGTTGTTACATTAACCCACTCCAACCAAACTGTTACTTAACTTGCTCCTGCCTGATATTATTTTTCATTGTTTAGAACCACACACAAGTTTTCAGTAACTTACTCAGGATAGAATGAACTAAAATAACACCCGCCCAGGACTGGCAGAGTTAAGCAAAATCAGGTCTAAATTAAATTATTTTTGTTTGGGTTTTATGTAGCACCACTTAAATTTCTTCCTCTTTCAACAGGAGTGTGCCACACTTAACTATGCACCTCAAAAGTCAGTGAATCCGAATTCAGTATGCATTTGTGAAAAGTTTCCTTCCTCTAGACCAGTGTTTCCCAATCTTTTTTGTGCCACCTAAGCCTTTTCTAAAATTCTTATTTCTAAAGTTCCAATTTAGTTAACTTCAATCTAAAGTCTGCCCGTTTTGTTATATCCAGCCGATTTCTTCCATTTTCGAATTGCCCCCCTTAACATTCGAATTGCCCCCCCCTGTGGGGCGTGGGCCCCACGTTGGGAAACACTGCTCTAGACAGATTCCATCCAAGGTAACAGGCTCTATTTACCTACGGGTAAGTTTTCTTTGTACACAATTTTGCCTGGGCAGCGATCTTACAGCCTACTCTTTGTGATTTCCAACTACTACAGGATTTCCAAGAAGCACAACTCACACACAAGACCTCCTGTTTCTTGCCATTATCCGAGAAGGCCAGACATCCAATCCACTACCCAGTGAGAACAGAGGAGCAAGTGATATTAGATACCAATGGTTCTTGGGAAAATACCCAGTCCTTTCTGAGCCTGAGGCAAACACTCAACCACACCCCACCCTCTACTGTTCATATCTGTTTTATTACTGATTGTAAAATGTAAAACATCTGCTATGGCAAGGTGTGCTAGTTTATTATGAGTGCACATTGTAAATTAGATTCCACCTGTCTAGATACAACAATACACTTGATATTGAACATTAATACATATCTCCAACAAGCAAATCAAACTGAATGAACACAATGGAAAGAAATAGCTCCGGAAAAGTTAACACTTTAAACCATTACTAAGATGGCCAACCAGACCCTCTTAAGCATGGGTCATCGCTGTAACTGGTATCTTTCAGAAAGCCTGTATCACTAAAGCAACTTCAAGCACTACACTGAAGGTTTCTGCAGCACTTTTACATCTACAAACGTTATCACAACCTTGTAATAGTCGCTACCACATACTCCAGGGAGGGAAAGGTGTTTCCATTACCCCCTAATCAATCCAATATAAATTATCAGCAGGTTGATATTCCAGGAAAAGTCCAGCAATCAGTTAACACAAAAATTGTATATCCTAACATCTTTATCATCTTTTATCTACTCTATTATCTATCACTTAGGCGGATGATTCTCTTCCATTGTTATATTTTGAATCTTAAAAGATACCCCTGAGGACGAGAACACTTACATATTGTGTATAACCAATCTAAAGATATCATGGAAAATAAAGAAGGAGTTGTTTGCTGGCTTGAGGACGAAGGTTTGCGAGAAACCCATGGGTTTATCATTTTCAGAGTTGTTCTGGAAAATAAAAACAAAATATGAACTAGTAAACGGTGTGTTAAAATCACCACATAAAATGAATTACTGTGATATTACAAAATGATTAACTCTTACCCAACATTAAGATTTCCTTCTGTTTGGTGAAAAATTGTTGTCTGTTTAAGGGGTCATGTAGTATTAGTTTATTAGTCGGTTATATAATGTTAGTGTATTGGTCGGTCATATAATGTTAGTGTATTGGTCGATTCTTTTCAAGCATTATCAAAGCTATATTTAATCAAAGTAACTCGCTCCTGTCACAAGCGCTTGGAAATACGGCCTTAAAGTACAGGCCTTCCACCTTATATAATGAAAGAGTATGCTATACGACATTTGTTATATCAGATACAATGAATGTATATGCTGTTAAGATATTTGTTGATTCAGATACAATAAATGTGTAAGCTTTAAGACATTTCTATGAGAGACAATGAATTTTAAAACCTGATCTAACTCTTCTGTCCCAGGTTTTGACAGCAAATGTCCACAGGAAATCACTATGAAAAATATCACAAATGCATCACTTGCAAAGCAAAGAGGCTAACTGCAGAGTGGAAGTACCCACTGAGGAAGCCAGATTTCTTTAAAATGCTTTGGCAAATGTAAGCAGTTAGTGAACACATTACACAGTGGTTGTGATTCCATGGGCAGATCCAATCACATCTCATACATTGCATGGGACTGAAAATGTTAATGGACAGAAGGCCAGTATCTTCTTCTTCTTCAGCGTTCCGAGCCATTGAGGTTCTTTACTGCAGATACAATCCATCTCCATTCGTCTCTCTGGTTGACCTTCTCTTGCCAGTCGCTGATTCCAAGTGCTTGTAGGTCTGTATATATATTATCTCTCCACCATCTTCTTGGTCTACCTCAGGGGTGTACGGTCATTTATTTCCTGAGTGTAAGCGAGTTTTGTTTCCCTATTGTCTTCCATTCTTTCTATATGACCCAGCCATTGTAGTCAAAATTTTTTGGGCATGTTATGAGAAGAAATGGATTGGAGAACTTGGTGACGACTGGTAAGATCGAGGGGAACAGACCAAGGGGAAGACCTAGAAGCAAGTACCTGGATGGCTTGGCCTTGTGGCATGGTCAAGACAGAAACACGGAGCTGATCCACGACTCTGGTGATCGAGTGAGATGGCAGAACATGACCGCCCACGCTTACCGGCATGGCACATGATGGATGGATGGATTGTAGTCTATTAGCCTTGCATGATCTGAGGTCTGCAAATTTTATCAAACTATTTTGTTTTGTTTTGGTTACAATTTTACAATGTTCCCTTTGCAAGCATTAGAAGTAAGAATGTTGTTCCTTTTGCAAGCATTAGCAGTAAGAATGTTTTCAGAAAAAGCAAATACAAAAATAACTCTTCCTGGCATGAAAACTCAAGAGGGAAGGTTAATTCTGCACTAAGCATGAGCAGACCTTTCTTTCGGAGTTTACAAACTAAATGCAGAAGAAAATGTGCAGCAGTCATTGGCACAAATAACAACAATGAAAGAAACAGAGAATTTCTAGAAACTTTCTAAACATGTCAAAGTATATGCTTCATTTCCAAGTGAAATAGTTAAGAATATTGCTGTCTGGGTTAACAGGAGTAGTGTCACAGCACGCTGGGCAATCTTCTTCTTCTTTCGTTCGAAATTTGTCTATAACTGCCATGTTGTCTCTTGTATCTTCTTCTTCTGCGTTCATCCGGAGTATTTATTCAGATTTATTACATTGTACCTGTTTACTTGCACCTTTAGGCTGACACATCCTGACTTCTGCAGGCATTTATTGACCGGATTATCCTTCCCGGATGTCTCTTGTATGAATATAACTGTCTGGAAGTCAGCGTGACTGAACGGATAAGAGCGCGCGTTCTTAAACACCGGTCTGATACTGAGGTAAGGGGTTCAACCCCTGCACCGGGCATTTGGACTAAAATGTTGACCTATCATCCTTGACTTGGGGAGGTAAATTACAAGTACCTCTGAAGATGGGGTGGGTTCGCCTGATGCCGCGGGACACTATTAATAGGGAAAGCTAATACACACGCAAAATTCAGCCCAACACTACTAGAAGTAGTGTGTATGGACTACGCTTGAGTTCAAAGCGAGCACGAGCAACAAAAAGAACAAACAGTAACTGTCTTGTTTAGTTGACTCAGTGGCCCATACATTGTATCTTCCTCTGTTGTTTCTCTAGGCCAGAAACTGGCCAATCTAACATGTGCCCAGTTATTTTGACAGATATTCAAGGAAATGTATTCTTACTGTCCCTTTTGTATCTAAAAGACAGTGAAATTCATGTAAAAGAATATTGCAGATACAGACAAATTTCAAGCAAATAAAGAAGAAGTCCCTTCTGTACTGAGCTGTTTACACTGACTATACCCTTTTGTGTGCTCATTTATTTCTTCATCTTCCTCCTGGTTTATCATGAAGAGGACCTTTATATGTGCTGCCTCCATTTACAGCAAAGCTGCGAAAAACTGTACCATCTTGGCAAAAACATTTACTTTATGCATAACATCCTGTAGCGTTCTTCAGCTTCCCTCTTCAGCACATCATATAAATAATCTATTGTGGGTCATCATCAAATGTTTCAGTCCTTGGGCTGATTGTGAATCTTTCAGATCATGATTAAACATGTGATTAGGAGAGAGGCAGTGGAAAACGTTGTGACAGCTGGAGAAATCATAAGTAGATGCGGCAAAGGTAGACCAAGAGAGATAATGCTTGATGACCTAAGATGGTGGCATGGAGCATAGACTTGATCCAGAACACCAAGGACAGAAGGGACTTCTGTGGAGACACATGAACAAGCTATGCCATTTGACAGGGCACGTGATTACGAAAGATCTTGGCTCATGAAGAATACAATGGCACAGGTGTACCAAGATAAGAGAATGTACTTACCTTCAGTTGTCCAATGACATTAACTAGAACACCCCCATCAAGAGTTGGCTGGCAATCTATTGTTGTGATCTGTCTGAACATGTTATCTAGAGGGATTGTCTAACAACAAAGAACAAGTTATATTTCAACAGATCTTGTTTTTTTTCTTGTCAGGTTACTTTACAAATGTATGCAAATGAAAAATACTGGTCTGATGAAGCACATAATGAAATATCTTGCAAGATACGTTACAAGGAAATCTTTATCCTCTTCTCATGCATAAAACCCACAATGAAACAATATCACTGCTCGTGGACTATTCAGCTAAAGTCATGCTATATTTGTTTCCACACGTCAGGTGACCTATGACCTTATGTTCAGCAACTCCATACGAAATTCTGTCCAACAGGTTTTATTCCATTTGTATTAGGTTTATGTCAAAACCTAATCTCTGACTCAATCTCTTCAATCTGAAGACGTAGCTATATTTGTTGGTGAGCATCAAAAGCTCATGTGGTTTTCAATAAATCAGTCATGATTACTCCTCTGTTCCTCTACCTGCTTTACTTCTTAAGTTGCTTTGCCATTATTACAGACTGAGTCAGTCGGTAAAGAATAATCTCAATGTCTTTGTTTTGTTCATGTTTGTATGTGGTTCCCATGCTCATTCCTTACATTTGTTTATTTTCTCCTGAGTATATCATTCTCTTATACACTAAGAAGAATAGGATACTTGGAAAGTCAAGATCCCCTGTTTAACTGCACTGTTCATATTCTTTTCATTTTACCAAGTGTTACATCAGTGGTTCGCAGGTCAACCGGTAGAGAATACCCCCTCACCCCCCGGGAATTTTAGGGTTGGGGGGGGGTGTTAGATAGCGTTAATACAAGCACCGATTACTTGATATTGTTTTTCCCTCCATACTTAACAGTTCTGTACTTCTCGCCCTTCTGAATTTCGATTCATAAGTAGATCTGCAAATCACATTTTATGTAGACGTATAGAAGTGTTCTAGTATGTGTAATTAAACTTAGCTTTCATTTTTATGTATACTGTGTAGGGGAGGGGGAGATTTATAGGCAGGAAATACAAAAAGGTGGGTGGGGGGTGGGGGGGTTTGAAATGACATTCTAAACATATGTTGAAGGGGTGCAGGGGCTAAAAAAGGTTGAGAACCACTGTGTTAGATTATCTGTTTCCAACAACAATCAGAAATACAGCCTAACCCAACTATACATCACTAACATGTTTTCTTTCCTCACTCAGTCATTACTGTATATTGCATATGAAACCTAAGAACTACAAGGGTAAGTCAGTAACTAAAGAGGGTAAGTCATAACTAAAGAGGGTAAAAGAAAGTGGTTGCATGACATTTAAAGACGTCACAGTTAACCCTGGCATTTTTGGCTGTTTGTGATTTCTTGGCACGTTTTACATTCGGTAGATTGCCACCACTTTCTGAACATACTAGCACTCATACCATCACAAGGCAGTCTGCTCAAAGATAATAAGTTATTAACAAAAGACGGTAAGTCAGTAACTAAGTCACAAAATAATAAAACAGCTGAGAAATGGTTGTTTGTAGTTTATAAAGATGTCATTATGTGGCATATTAATCCAACTTGAAGTCTATGCATGACAGACGCAGCATGAGTATGCGCAGTTGCATGTAATGTTTCATGCTGAAAATGTCATACTCAAAGACTGCACCACCGGAGAACAGCTTGTATTGTGCAGATGGTGGGGGTGAGTGTTTGTGTGCGCACGTGGAGGAATTACTGCCAAAGATATTCATAAGGAAATATTGCCTATCTAAAGATGCAAGTGTTTTCCACGGAATGCGGTACAAAACTGGGTGACAAACGGTTTACTGATGACGCAAAAGTTGAGTGTGAAGTGTAACATGGATAGCGCACCGGCACAAAGATTTCTATGTGGGGCTAATAACAAGATGGTTTATATGCATCAAATTTTGCGGAGATCATGTTGAAAAATAAGTAGAGATTAACCCTTTAGCGGTCAAAGCGTCCCGGAATGTTTCTACCCCCAAACGGGCAAAGCGTCACAAACTGCCCATAACTATTATGCATTGTAAAAACGTGATCTCGCGACTTTCCAAGGCTTTCGATTGTCTACTTTCGGTTTCACCGATAGCTAGACAACGTGGCCGCCATTCACAAGTGTGTACTTTGAATTTGAACGGATTTTTTAAAAATAGTTTTGGGGGGTTTTACGCTTTGTAATTAAAAATGGATTGCGATGATTCTTCAAGTGGTAGTGGGGATTTTGCTGGGTTCGATTTAAGTGAAATTGAAGGGCACAAAGTTGACTATTAATCGGAGCTAGATATCAGTGATCAGCGTTACTTTGCGTTAGCAGTCTGAGTTGGACTTTAAAGAAAGTGATTATGATTCGGAAAATGTGTTTGTAAATTGCCACATAGATGACTGACAATCACAAACAATATGTCGTATTTTGTAAATATTTGTGTTTCATGTGAGGAATAGCGGCATCATTCACATGACTAAAATGTTCTGCATGCTTTTCCCTTCATTCTGACTGTTTATTTGACTAGAATCTGTTGACTAACAACTTATATGTGATATTTTTACTAATGTAACCCAAAATTTTACCGAACCTCAAAATCCTTCTTGCCCATTCAGGGCTACTAAACAGACAAACGTCTGCCTGGTAAAGAGTTAAGTACAATAATAAATGGTTTCAAATTCGCATCTCATTCAGTTTGCTTTACATACAATATTGTTATCTACTTATGTGATACATAGGAACCCAATTTAGAAAAAAACATGCTTACTTTCATTTTCTCTGCTATTGTTTCAACCCCTTGGAACTGCTGTCCTTCAAATGTTAGTAATGAATCTGTCGGCTGAGAATAGAAAGAAACACATTTACAGGTTTTATTTTTCACTCTTTGCGTAAAGACTTGTATTTATAAACACTGTGGTGAAGAAACTGCAACACATGGTCTCAACAATTCAGCCCAGGCTTTGTGCTATGAAGAGGTATAGCTCTATCCCTGGTCTCCCCCCCCCCTCCTCCCCATAGGTTGCAGTTATCTCTTTTGTTTTAAGCATAATGTAAGAAACTATTGTCTGTCAAGACCGCAGGGTACCAGGTGAAGAAACTACTGGCAGTTGAGATGTGGTTTTTGAGAAGAATGTTAATATGGACAGAGATATAAATATAGGGGTTGCGTGGTCTCGAGGTATGGTGTCCGCCTCGAGTGCTGGAGGTCCCAGATTCAAGTCCTGGTGATGACCGGGATGTTTTCTCACGGACATTCTAGTAATAAAATTGCCCCTGGTCTCTGGGTAGTGAGATCTGACGCCCGTGTGCATTGTTGCGCACGTAAAAAATCCCTTGGCAGTTGGAAATCGAAAAAGAGTAGCCTAATGGCGCTGCCCGTGCAAAATTTTGAGTTAAAAATCTACCCAAAGTATTTCAGGATCCTCGCTGGTGCTACAGAGTTCGTGTACTGAGCTGAGTTTCTCCAGACTCAGGTTTGAGTTAGGAGAACGGAGCACTTATGGGCAGCACCAATGTGCCGTGATGTTGATCCATCGACTAAACTAAAGATATAAATAATGAGGTAGGTATTCGTATTGAATGCAGCAGGTGTTACAACAACACTCATCAAAATCATCAGAAAATGACAAATGAAATCTATCGGGCATATCCATAGTAGAGGTGGAATAGAAAAATTAGCTGTATGTGAGGAAATGCTGGACAAGAGAGGTAGAGAAAGACAGTGAAATATGAACATAAAAAGTTTAAATAGATAGGCAGCAAATAATAATAGGGTGTTTGTAAAGTCATACTTCACTTTGCATATAGAACAAATTTGATGTCATAAAAAAATGTACTAAAAGAATTCATTAGTTACAATAGTCACTGCTATGGTCTAACGATGTTTTGAGGAAGCTCGAAAGTACCAATGAAGTATTCATTATAACAGGTGTTGGAAATGTTCACCACGGGCTTCAAGACATGACTGTACACGTCTCATCATAATGTCAAATACCTTCTGCACTTCTGCTGTTATTTCTTGAATGGTATTTCTGATTGCTTCTTTCAGGTCCTCAACTGTGTGTACATTACTTTGGTAAACATGCCCTTTCAAGAAACCCATAGAATTACTCCAGCAGATGACAGTCATTCACTGCACATTGCTTCACAATGAACTGGGGAGCACATTTTTTGATGATATCAAATTTGTTCTACATACAAAGTGTAGTAAGACTTCACAAACATTAAGTATAAGCCACAGAAACTTTGTTCAAAATATCAGATAATAGAGAGGATTAGAGAGTCGTGATCACTGGTCTCTGCAACAGACTAGACACCAGAAGAAGAAGAAGATATACAAGTTTACAATTTCAAAATATAAATCTGTTCATACCCACACTAAATAACTGTTCACTAATACAACATGGCATAGGCATACAAATATAAAGCTGTCTTAGCTTGGTGTTATGTGTAATCCAACTGATCTTCTTCAGCTGCCTTTAACACACTCCCCCCCCCCCCCTCCCCCTTTCCAATGGAGAATAGGCTCTAAACAGACAAATCCAGCTGGTATTTGCAGGCAAGAAGACAAAGACACCTGTTGATTTCCTTTCCATTCAAGGCACAATGCCGCCCAGGATTAACTATTAACAGTATTTATTCCCTGAATGACTATGCTTAACTTTCCCATTAGATTTGACAATTTTTTTAAAATCAATTTATATTCTGGGAAGTGAGAAAGAGGAATAGGAACACATAACTTTGCAAAAACATTTCATAATGCTTATTATCAACTTCCTCAACCCACAACAATGCTATTCTAACCATAAATGCTAATCATAGAAAAGAAGCCAATATGTTAGCATAAATATGAAACCACAAGGAAAATGCTCAATATGAAAAACCAAATACCAATGACGATCTAAATCGTATGCTCATATGTACAAGCCTTACTGACCCACCCTGTCCTCTATTGGCTCCACATGATATTAAGTCAAAGCTAGTTCCATAGCGCAGATCTCCGTGGCCAAAGGCTTGCGAACGCAGTTCATGAGCCACTTACCAAGCGTTCAAAATGCAGCTGCGACCGATTTGTGCAGCAGACCATGTCATGTTGTGTTATATAACATGTTGGTATGGGAGCCAGTTGTTCAGAAAGCAATGGAAAACTACTGAACGTAAAATTTGCCTAGTACATCAGCAGCTGAAAAAGTGCTGGTGTTGACTGCAACGTCCTGCAAGGGATATGCAACATTAAAAAAACAAAAGCTACATAGCATAAACTGCCACTGGTGTGTTCAGAGTTAATTAAGTCTTTACCTATTAAAGGTAACAGCATAGGTGAGGTACCCAGTTCCCTTCCTCATCACGTTTTCTTACTAGTTAGTTAATTGCATATTCTTTACAGGATATTGCAGTCAACCCCAGCATTTTTGGCTGTTCGTGATTCCTGGGGGAGTTTATTTTCAGTAGTTTGCCATTGCTTTCTGAACGACAAGCACCCATACCATTTCATAAAAACCAACGCAAGCTGATCTGCTGCCAAATCGCCCGCAGCTGTTTCGACCATGGCATGCAGGTTTACGAACTGCGCCTGTAACCCCTTCGCCACGGTGCCAGGTTCCTAGGCAATATTGAAAATTGGTACCAATTTTTATCTGGCTGGAATTACCCCAAATTTGTACTGGTCAACAATGTCTCTGCTGGAGATCAAACACTGACTACATTGAGATGCTGAGGTGCTTATGTGTCAGCCTAATGAAGCGAGAATCAACCATGGTCACCACTGTGATGAAGGCTGACAAACTGTACATGCTGCAAACTGCAATAGAGTCGCAGCTATTCCCTGCAGTGATGGTTGACATTCATCTCAGTCTTGCACTCACTGCTTGGACAGCATACAATAGTCCTGGGATGAGTGTCTTGCTTGCCTAGGATGAAACTAACCCATCACCAGTCCCTAAGTCATTCATTAAGTCGAAAAAATGTGAACAACTCAATCTGACTTGGTTCGACAATAACAACACTGGCAGTCAGCATGTTCGAATGGATAAGAGTGCTCGTTCTTAAGCATCTAATGTGCTGATGATGAAGTAGTGTGTTCAACTACTACACTGGTCAGATGGTCTAAAATATTGACCTCTGGTCCTTGACTTGGGGATGTAAATTACAAGTACCTCTGAAGTTGGAGTGGGTTTGCTGATGCCGAGGGACACTGGTAACAGGGAAAGCTAATACACAAAGCAAAATTGAGTCCAGTGCTTCTAGAAGTAGCGTGTATGAACTACACTTGAGTTAAAGCGATTGAGCACAAAACAAAACAACAACAACTTTCAGTAACAACTGCTTGTGAAAGAAGGTAACTGCTTAAAGCAGACAGTGTCAACTGATTGAGATAGACAATGACAACTGTTTGAGACAGAAGGTATCTGCTAGAGGTAAACAGTGTCAAGTGATTGAGGTAGACAATCACAATTGTTTAGAGGTAGAAGGTAATTGCTTGAGGTAAACAGTCTCAAGTGATTGAGGTAGACAATGACAATTGTTTAGAGGTAGAAGGTTATTGCTTGAAGTAAACAATATCAAGTGATTGAGGTAGACAATGACAACTTTCAGGTAGAAGGTAACTGCTTGAGATAAACAGTGTCAAGTGACTGATGTAGACAATGATAAATGTTTCAAATAGAAAGTAGAAAGTAACAAAATATTAGGGACATTCATTTGACACCCGTTCCAATGGCTTTATTACAAAAGCATGAAAGAAACATTAACAGGTGTGGTAGAATTAAACAAAGCATTCATTTTGAATGAATTATGCACCGTGTGTTGGTCAGAAGAAGTCGCCGTAGGCATTCAGGCAAGCATCCCATTGCTTAGGTAGGCGGTGAATGCCGTCCGCAAAAAAGGATCGTGGTTGCTCACTGAACCAAGTGTTTACCGCATTCATTATGTCTGCATCTGTGTGAAATCGTTGCCCCTTGAGAGCTTTATTTAGAGGTCCGAACAAATAAAAATTGCATGGTGACAAATCAGGACTATAAGCTGGATGTTGCAGAATTTCCCACTTCTTCCTTGCTAATGCTTCCTGCACAATCTTTGCGACATGCGGAGGTGCATTACCGTGCAACAAAATCACACCGCGAAGAAAGTACTGCCAGGTCGTTTATTCTTGATGGTTTTTAGCAGCTTCTCTGGTGTTTGCAAGTAGTGGGTAGAGTTGTTGACACCAGGTTCTTTAAAGTCGGCCAACAATAGCCCTTCATGGTCAAAACATGCGCTCAGCATAATCTTACCAACGGAAACCTGTAACTTGAATTTTTTGGTTTTTGGTGATCCAGCAAGCTTTCATTGCATGCTCTCTCTTTTGCTGCTCGGCTCAAAGTGGTGACACCATGATTCATCACCTGCCACCATGCAGAAGAGAAATGCATCACCCTCAATTCTGTAACGCAGCAAGTGGTTCAAACACCATCCCATGCGCTCCTCTTTTTGGTAGTCGGTCAACATCTGTCGTACCCACTGTGAACACACCTTCCGATATTGCAGTTTCTTATGAACGACCTTTTGAATTGTTCCAATTGACACATCAAATTCTTTTGCTAGCGAATGTATGCTTCAACAATGGCTCATCTGTACTGTTGCAGCAATTTTGGCGATGGGTTTTCTGTTGCAACAATATGCGCTTGACCCGGCTGACAAAGATCTGTCATGGACTGACGTCCTTTCCAAAACATTTGTGCCCAGTCTGTCATTATTGTCTTTGACACACATGTGTTACCGTACGCTTCCTGCATTCTTCAATGAATGTCCACTGGTCGACACCCTTCAAATGAAAGAAACTGAATCACCGCTCTCTGAGCTTCTTTAGACAGATTTTGGATCAATCCGGCCATTTTCTCAACAGTCAGAAACATAACCTATGCATCATGGGACGATAAGCACATGCTCTTTTATTCATTGCTAAATACTTATCACATGATTATGATATGATCATGTTCAACATACGCAATTACGTGCTGTGCGGCACGGATGGATTTCAAATATTACAAAACTAAGCAACAGGGTAGTTGAAGGAGTTTTATTCATCACACCACATTACTCTGCAGTCAAAGCAATGATCTGCATGCAGTTGATTAGCCTCCGGAAAACTATTTAAGAATAAACCCCCATGGAGAAAGGAGCATACTAGTACACGCCCAGGCACAAATGAAAGGAACATTTGACAAAGAAGAACAGAACAATGTAAAACAGAACAGCCACTGTTTTCTTTGATGAATATCCACAGGACCTTAGGGTCTGAGTCTACACAGGCTGGTCAACAAAAAATGTAGTTAGAAATATAGAGGCGGTAGTGTGCATAGAATACCTAAATAAATCCGGGATATGGCGAGAGTACCAACAGGAGAGTACTGTCACAACTATGACGAAGAAATCCATCCAATCAAGATAGCAACAGAAAAATTGCTGAATACCAATAATGGTTCATAATCTACAGTATTGTTGACAGTATTGTTGACAGACACAAAATCAGTACTTCGGGCATTTTGTCCAGAAAATTGTCTTTACTAAGACACTACTGTCTGAACTAGGCAACCAGCACATCACCTTTCAACACAAGACGATCACCACATTATAAACAGACCATAATATATTACATCATTACCCCTTTACCGGGCATAGCGTCCAAATGCGTCTTTACCCCGGAATGGGCAAAGCGTCCGAGTTAATACTAGTATTGTAAAAATGCGATTTTGCAGATTTCCGAGACCTCCGATTGTCTACTTTCGGTTTCACTGATAGCTTGACAACGTGGCCACCATTTGCAAGCATGTACTATGAATTTGAACAGATTTCTTTTATAGTTTTCGGGGTTTTTACGTTTAGTTTTTCAAAATGGATTTTGATGATTCTTCAAGTGATAGCCGAGATTTTGCTGGGTTCAATTTAAGTGACATTGAAGGGCACGAAGTTGACTACTAATTGGAGCTAGATATCAGTGATCAACGTTAGCAATATTTAGCAGTCGTGTGTCGCACTTTAAAGAAAGTAATTCTGATTCTGATAATGTATTTAAATGACTGAAAATCACAAACAATATGTTGTATTTTGTAAATATTTGTGTTCATGTGTGGATTACCGGCAACATTCATGTGAGTAAAATGTTCTGCATGTGTTTCCCGTCATTTTGCTGTTTACTAAAATCTGTTGACTAACACCTTATATGAGATGTTTTTTACTAATGTAACCCAAAATTATACCGAACCTGAAAGAATCTTGCCCGTTAAGGGCTTAAAAATGGATAAACGTCTGCCATGTAAAGGGTTAAGTCATTATTCTAAGCATGAGAATGAAACACAATTGAATCCAGTTACAATAATGTATACAAAATTTCAGAATAGCAAATCAATCATGTGCACATGTAGGCTGGCACCCCAGACAGATCACCACAAATACTGCCATAAGATGACTTATCAAGAGTAGAAACAAATCTTTACTTATCACTGAACTAAAAGACAATAAAGTTTATAACAGATAACACTAGATAAAATGTATTGAATTCCAAGTGAATAAAAGAATAACTATTAGTATTAACACAATTATTTGCTGTAGCAATACCAAAATATTAATCCTCAACATTTTCTGGTTATTTTTTTTAAACAAAATATTTTCTGCCAAGCAAATGTTGTGTTGTCTTTTCTGTATTTCATTTGTAACAGTAACATTGTGTAGTGTCATTTTCATTTTACCAACCCAAGGATCTTCTGCTGCTAAATTAAATTCCCTGATACCCAAAACAAAAGAGTTCATAAGTCATAATAATATAGATAGTGAGTATGAGTATGCTATTAGTGAATGATACATATCACTGTGGAGGCATCTTATTTTTTTTTAAATTACGTAGTTAGTCCATGATGAAAATGTATGTATTCATATCATATTGTATCTCAGCTATCTGCGCAAAATCGCAAAGAAAGGGGGCATCTTTCACTCACACTTTCTGATATTTTCTCATAGTCATACTTTGCACAACTAATTAATAGTAGTCCAGTAAAACGTTCACTGAATGCTTAGCTACAATTATTCCACCCATGTATGTTCTTATTTCAGTAACCGATTTGTACAAATCTACAACAATGAGATGTGTTTAGTGTGTTGCATTACAAGTTATTAAATAAGTCACCGACCGACGAGAGCCGAGAGAGACACACTCCCACTCACATGATACATGGCTGCCACCTGGCATCTGATGTCTTTATTGTCAAAGACGAGGTAATACTGCTCTACAAACTGTTTACCAATAGTATCAAAGTTCGGGTTCATTTTAGTTCTTATTGGTGCAGCTAAAACTGCAATCTGATTCAAACAGAAAGTCAAATAAACAGCGAATGTACAAATGTAGTACAAGCGGCCGGTTTTCCGAGTTTCCTTCTCTATGCGCACAACCGGAAATCCCCATTTGACGGGTAATTTGAAAATTTGAACCCTCTCTTACTGCTTTTAAAACTGCAGAAACAATTTATTTCAGTATTTTACATACTGAAGAAAGTCGACGTGGGCGAAAGGATAAGAGCAATCTAGCTCTTAAACTTCCGGTGCTCTGATAGCAGGATAGGGGGTTACTCCCCTTCATCGGACAGGTGGGCTTAAACGTTGACTTCTCGTTCAGAAATCAATGGCAAAATACTGATCGTATAATGAATGCCTAGACCAGGGTTCACCAAACTTTTTTCATGGCGAGCCGGATAACTGACAAAATGACGAGCGCGGGCCGGATACTTATTCTGTACATTACTTTCGCTGGTCTCAGTGGCAAAGGTCTTACGAACGCGGTTTGTAATACCGTATACCCGCGTTCGAAACACAGATGCGCGATTTGGCAGCAAACCGCGTTGCGCTGGTGTTTTATGCACTGGTATGGATGCCGGTGGTTCAGAAAGCAATGGCAAACTACTGAACGTAAATTTGCCAAGACATCAACAACAGCAAACAATGAGTGTGTTGACTGCAAACGTCCTGTAAAGGATATGCAACTAACTTTAACAATACTTGCAAGCCAGAACGAAAGCTCTGGTAAAAAAAAAAGACGAAAAACTAAGTTAATCATGGGTGAGTGGCGTGCAATGCGAAAAAAAAAAAAAAACAAACCAAAACAAAGACAACCAACATATTTATTTACTAAAACAAAGTTATCAAAGGAGGTGACGTCAGCAAAAAGATAGTTACATCAGACCTAGTGTGCACATATCCGAATCTCACAAACTAAGCAGCAAAAAAGGTTAGTGAGATTTGTGAAACTGATATTTGGCTTTCACGATATCATCAATGGTTGGTTTGAAATTGCTGCATCCAATCAAGAGAATTGCTTTCAAATGTTCATCAGTCAATCTCGTTCGATGTGTTGACTTCACATACTTCATTTTTGAACATGTTTGCTCACAGACATAAATTGTTCCAAACACTGTTGCCATACCAGCGGCAAATTTCTTCAGTTTCGGAAACTCAAAATCAGGTAAGCAGCGGTAAAATTCAACACGTTTTCCTTCTCCGTGCTTCTCTTTCAACAAGCCATTTGCTTGCAAATCAATGAGTTCCAACTGTGGTTCAACTGGCACATCATCAAGGTTACAATCGAGTCGGATTCTGGAACAGAAGAATGTCACTCTCAGTTCTGTTAAGATATTAAAATCTCTCCAAAAATGCTTTTCAAGTCACGAATAATTTTTTTCTCTCGAAAAATCGAGGTTGACATCTTCGGCGATTGTAGCGCAAAACTCTTTGAAACTGTGAAAATGAGAAAAGTTGTCTCCTTCCAGTTGTGCTTCAGACAATGACAGCTTTCTCCGAAATCCTTTAATGATTCTGTAGAGATCACAGACGAGATTATCCTTTCCCTGAAGTTTCAAATTCAGTTCATTCATGTGGGATGTGATGTCAACCAAAAATGACAACTTTGACAGCCAGGTAGGATGTGGCAGCTGTGGAAAATATCTATTTCGTTTCGGAGCTTGTAAAAACGAAACAAAACTTTACCGCAGCAGAGTCACCTCACTGATGTGTGATAAGACAAGTCACAGAATTCAGAATCAATTTCTTCAAGAAAAGTCTGGAACTGACGGTGATTGAGTGCATGCGTATCACCGAATGAAATTCACAGCAGAAACGACTGGTATCAGTACACAAAAACTATCTAAGTCTTTCTCACAGAGTGCTTCCTGATGTATGATGTAGTGTATGAACAGAGCGCCCGGGATTTGCAAATCTTCCAACTGAGTCCTGATCTGCCCCATCAGACCTTTCCTCATTCCAGCCATGTTTTTTCCTCCATCAGCTGTAACACCTCGAAGCTGATTCCATTGAAGGTTATAGTCTTGCAAAACTTTTTGCACTTCTATGAAAATGTCTTTTCCATGCATGCTGCAAAAGGATGCCATCTCTTCCACTATCTGAAAGTCCAAATTGACACCACGAACGAACACGAGAAGTTGTGACGTACTCGAGAAATCAGTAGACTCATCCAGCTGCCAGAGAATACCACACAAAGTTCCTAGTTTTCTCGCGTATCTGTAGCACTATGTTCTCTCCAACTTCTTCTGTTCTTCGCACAACTGAATTTGCCGAAAGGCTGATAGTTCCAAACAAATCGGCTTTTCAGGACACAAGTCATTTGCTGTTTCCATCATACACTCTTTGATGAAGTTGCCATCAGTAAACGGGTTTCCTTGTTCTGCCATCTTATGCAATATTTTATAACTTTGAAGAGTGACAGATTCATTTTCAGCAAACTTTCTCGTGAAGAATTCTCTTTGCGTTTCTAAACCACTTTTCATGGACTCATATTTCTCAGAGAGCAACTTTCCAGAAAACTTTGAATATGTTGATAGATGCTTTTGTTTCGTAGTGACGCCGAAGATTGTACTCTTTCAAAACGGCAACGCTTTCGCTGCATATTACACAACTGGTTTTCTGGTTCTTTGTTTTCACAAAGAAGTACTTTACTCTCCATGGTTAATTGAAAATGCGACACTCGGCGTCCACTTTTTTTTTCTTAGTAGCCATAATGAAGGGTTAAGTACACAGGATCTGAAAATGAAAAAGACATTGAATTAGAAACATAATTAATATCCTATTGAAACACAGGAAAAGCAGAGGACTAGGAATCACTGGTGAAGCTACGGCTCACCAAAGGTACATACAAGGGTACCTTTGGTAATAGAATATATCTCATAATAAGGTTTGCAAAATATATAAATAGGGCCTGCCTAAATAAGCAGAGTCTAGAGCAGAGTTTTTCAACCGGGGTTCGCGAGTGGCAGCCAGGGGTTCCGCTGAAACAGACCGAAATCGTCTAAATGCAACATTTCTGCCAATCTGGTTTATAAAATAAAGTAGGACAGACACTTCGATCATCGCACAGAGTTCCTTGAGCAACATAAACATTTGCGTAAGGATCTGCTCCAGCAGAAAGGTTGAAAAACAGTGGCCTAGAGACCAGCTCGATTAACGCCTTGACCGGGGAATTCTTCTGAGCTGGTGATAATATTTTCGTAATAACACGAGGCTTCTAATGGCATTTTTATGCTATGTTTGCTACTTTATTGCCTCTATTCACACTTGTAGTTCACTTACCTATCACTGTCAAACAAAGAAATCCTTGTTACATACCTATAAAATTGATGACTAGCAAAAAGAAGTAAATATTTCTGGAGCATCGGACCTGTGTTGACAGCCGGACGCATCTGGGGGAGGGAAGGATTCGTGTGTGTGTGTGTGTGTGTGTGTGTGTGTGTGTGTGTGTGTGTGTGTGTGTGTGTGTGTGTGTGTGTTGCCATGGAAGTCATGGTAACTTCAGAGCGTAGGCGGCGCTACCACGAGCCGGGAAGGACTTGGGATGACGCGAAGTAAGCAAACATTACAATAAACAAGAAAATCTAGATACAATAATGTATAATTGAAAATAGTAAATTTAAGACACATAGCAGCCAGGAGGTCTCCGCAAGTGTGAAGATCTATTATTCTAAACATAATATTTATATTTAAATTGTATCACAACCTCTCGTTTTCCAAGCTTTATATCAAGCAAGTTCGAGTACCGTCTGCGGGCCGGATGAAATGACCTCGCGGGCCGGATCCGGCCCGCGGGCCGTAGTTTGGTGACCCCTGCCCTTCAAGGTAGGGACTTATAAAAATAATCTTTAGACTCATTATATTGCTCCTCTCCACGATAATCTTTAGCAAAATTTTTATTTCTTTCTGTGTTCAACACATCTATATCTATTTAAAAAAAAAGGATGTATGTATGTGTGTGTGTGTGTGTGTGTGTGTGTGTGTGTGTGTGTGTGTGTGTGTGTGTGTGTGTGTGTGTGTGTGTCCGTTCTTTATGCGTTCACGAACGGTCCATCCGATTGAGATGAAATTTTCTACACGTCTTATTTTCATTCCTGTGCAACCAACTGTAATAGTTTCTTAGTGTACTATCATCTATGTACTTACTAAAATTTAATTGTGTAATTACATGACTCAACATAAGAAAAAATAAAACAAGGGACATAACTTTTAGTAGCATTGCTATATCTTAAGTTAAGTCCCCTGGCTATAGATAGATAGATAGATAGATAGATAGATAGATAGATAGATAGATAGATAGATAGATAGATAGATAGATAGATAGATAGATAGATAGATAGATAGATAGATAGATAGACAGACAGACAGATCCCCATCAGGCCTGGGCGAAGCCGGGCCGGGTCAGACAGACAGACAGACAGATAATCGGGAACGGGAGCTTATATGACTACTTATATGAATTAAATGAGATGCTCCCCACCAGGGACTGGGTGAAGCCGGGATGGGTCAGACAGACAGACAGACAGACAGACAGACATACAGACAGATCCCCGCCAGGGCTGGGCGAAGCCGGGCCTGGTCTGCTAGTTCTGGCATATTTGGCAGTCTCATCAATGTATATCTAGTACCAGCCAAGAGGACATTTTTTGTCTTTGCTACACAACGCAGTGGGAGTCACTTTTAAAGCTATGTATTTGTTTTATTCACACATGTGAGACCTAACACTAACAAACGGCAACGCTCTGTAATATACACAAAAAAAAAAAAAAACAACACGCATTACACCTTGTAAATATGCATTGCTTTGTATGAAATAAACGTTTAAAATAAGCTCGTTTTCAACAAATAAAAATGTTTTTTTGTTGTTGATTCATTTGGTTATTTTGGGATTTGAAATTTAAATATTGAGCACAACCCACTACTGGCAACGCTGATCGTATTCTGGTATGAACCTAAGGTCTATCCACGTCAATATGGAAGCACTATACTCGAGTTTCGCCCTCGTTTGAGCTCGTCAGTAGTGCATATCCCTGACCGGATCCGGAAACAAGCCTCGGATCACTGACGTGTGAAGCGGGTGTGTAACCACGCGGCACACGTTGGACACACAGCCAAATTATCATAACAGAATATCACAACGTCACCCATCGTAGGCTATGCTCAAGATTGCCCAATCGCCGCGACTGACGTCCGTAAATCGATGTGGACCCGAAACGATCAGGACTTCTCACTGGCAAGGAACACCAGGCCTCCTAAATCCAATGAGCAACAATCAAATTGATTCATTTGGTTATTTCGGGATTTGAAATTTAAATATTGAGCACAACCCACTACTGGCAACGCTGATCGTATTCTGGTATGAACCTAAGGCCTATCCACGTCAATATGGAAGCACTATACTCGAGTTTCGCCCTCGTTTGAGCTCGTTAGTAGTGCATATCCCTGACCGGATCCGGAAACAAGCCCCGGATCACTGACGTGTGAAGCGGGTGTGTAACCACGCGGCACACGTTGGACACACAGCCAAATTATCATAACAGAATATCACAACGTCACCCATCGTAGGTTATGCTCAAGATTTTGCATATCCTTCTCTTCCCCACAGGGGGGCGATATTTGTTTTTTCCACATATCACTGTTTAATTAACAGAACTTCATAATGCAAAACAATTATTATTCCATTACATGAATGACAGTACTTCTCATTAAAACACTGAATTTTCTAAAAATGTATAGCATCTTTCAACTCAGTCTTTTTCTCATAGACACTCTGAAGGGAATTTTGGCATCTATGTTTAAGCAAGATTCTTGAGAAAACATGCATTTTTGTTTTTTATCCATACATCTTTTTTGTTGATAAGGTAGAATGGCACTTATCTATTAAATGAACAGGGTTTCTCAAATTGAATTTGCTATCTACAAGTTTAAGACAATCTTACATACATACTTCTGTACGTAACTGAGAATCTTTCATTTACTTTCAGTTTCTGATGGGAGGGTTTCTTGGTCCACATTAGTTGTCTCATATTTTAATAAGACCATTACATTCTTCACAAAATGTAAAAGTGTAAACACACAACACTCTACCATACATTGAATATATTTAAGTAACACAGCTACGGGCAATTTGGAAGCAGACCGTCGTGCACGGGTTTTCATACAATAGGTATGTTTGCTGGTCTACAGCAAGTAATGGCAAAATACTTGAATGTAAACTTACCAAGAAATCACGAACTGGCTAAAATATACTGAGGTTGATTGCATCGTCCTGGCCAACCCACATGGAATTATGCTAAACCCAAACACACATGAGGCCCCCCCCCCCCCCCCCCCAAGTAGGATATTCTACCCACAATTAAAAGGCAAGTCGTTGAGGGATTCAAACTGTATGCCTCAACTCTAACCCTGTGCACTACAAGGCAACTGCCTCAACAAGAAGCCTTTATTAAAACTCTCCCAGCATAGGCAATTGTACAGAGGCCACAATGAAACCAAGCAAGTACAACATTATATAATCACACCCCCCCCCCCCCCCCCACAAGCTCTGCACTATGGAAATAATATGCTGACATGGCTGTCACATGAAGTGTTAACAAATAAGTAATATGAGAATAATACTAACAAATTTTGTTTTAAAAAAAAGACATATAAGAGCAAAGTATATATGAGCGGGAATAAAGTATTGGGGCTACATTAGGTAGCCTCAGTGCAATGAAACGATGCCATTTTCCATGAGTTTTTGTATTTTGGCGGCCACTTCTGGGTTTTTCATATGCTCTCTTGCAGCCTTTGGATCTTTTGACATCTGTGCTAAAATCATCTGCATGGCTGGGTCACTTAATATCTGCTGGACCTCGGGATTGGACATGGCTTTTTGTTTCACGGCCTCTGGGTCTTCACTTTCTAACATCAGAGCTTTTCTGTAACCCTCCAGGGCTTCAGAGTTGTTTGGATCCAGCTCCAAAGCCTTCTGATATGCAATTGTTGCCTTTGTTGGTTCCTTCATAGCAAGTAAAATGGCACCTTTCCTTAGGTACCCTTTGACAAAAGTTGGGTCTAATTTTATACAATCCTCGCTGTCCTTCAGCGCCATGGCAAACTCCATCAGCTTGGTGTAACAGGCGGCCCTGTTGCTGTAGATTTTTGCATCATCAGGGTTGCGCTTTATAGCCTCTGTGTAGAATTGGACAGCCAATGGGTAGTTGCCCTTCTTAAATGCCTCATTGCCTTTCTCCTTCTCCTGCAAGGACAACTCAGGATTGACATATGCTAACCTATCTATCTTTTGCTGAACCTCTTGAACTTTCTTGACAATGTCTGGTGCTCGGTGTTCTGATAAACTTTTGTTGTAATAGCTGAGTGCCTGGTCTAGATCATTGCGCTTTAAATATGCAGTAGCTATTCTTGCCAGAGCTTTGGCAATCAACTGGAAGTCAGCTCTGTTTTCCCTGCCTATATCCACAGCCTGCTCGCAAGTCTTGATACACTCATCACGATTGTCTTGTTCATAAAAGACAGCGCCTTTATTAGTTAGAATAGTCATGTTAGTGGGGTCCAGCTCAAAGGCTGCATCATAGTGTTTCAGTGCTGTCTCAAAGTCCCTTTTCTTGTAAGCTTCATTGCCTTTTTCTTTCTCTATACGTGATTTAGCTTTAGGATCCGCCATCATCCTTAGCTTTAGGATCCGCACAGGGGAGGCAATAATTTTTTTTTTCTTTATTGCTCCTCTCCACGGAAATCTTTAGTAAAAAAAATTTTTTTTTTAAACTTTTATTGAGTGTTAAAATCGTTGCAAAGTGTATTGTTTGTGTTTTTACAGAGCGTTGCATGTGGGCGTGTAGGTGACATATGTGCAAAAAATACAAATATTTTATACATTTTAACATTTGTACATTGAATTTGTTGTAACCCCTTGTAACCCCTTACTGAAACAACAGCATGATGATAGTGCACCGATATTATTTCTCCTGCCGTCTCCCTCTCCTGTCGGCTCTAAAACCTCCAATTTCATCACCACCACTCGGTAATGATGAAACTGGCAGTATAAAATGTCTGAACCGATCGGAGATGGCGGCAACAGCATCAACAAACAAACAGTGTCAAGATGGTGGGATTGGGAGGTGTAAACAGTATCGGGGTAGTAGTTGCATTTATAATGTCCACAATATTTATGTTTTCGGGATTCAAGAGCTTTGATTCAAAGTACTGAAGAACAGAATCGTGAAGGCAACTTTTTCAGTCATGTGCCTCTTTGTTGAATATTTTGGATTGTTCATACAAACGGTTTCTTGTAAATACGTCATTAAGTATAATTAACTTTTCTTCTGGGGTACTCTCTAACGCAGTGACTAAAGCTATTGTACACTGGCGGTGACGTCATTATTTTGGTTGTATCTATAAATAACAGACCGGAAGAACAGCATTATGTGTTCGTGTGTCGAGTAAGACCATAGTCTGCTCTTGCAAAAGATGCATAAAATTTGGTGGAACTGCGGTAAAGCTGTGAAAGTTTAAACAATATAAAATGACACAACGTAGTGCAGCTTTACATAACAGAGTTACGACACATACAGAACGTTGCGGCGGTTAGCCTTCATCAGCAAACAAACACATTCACAAACACAACATACAGTCAAGGAGAACTCCTGTGACTACATTAGAAGGTGATGACAGGACGAGAGGAACAAATGTATGGAAAAATGGAAGCAATGAGGAGAAAATGAGAATTGACAAAATGTTAATTGAAAAGAATGTTAGTCAAAGAAAATGTTTAATAGAAAAACTGTTTATAGAGAAAAAAACTGTATACTCACCTCACGTACGGACCTGTGAATGACTACGGAAGTCTCGGGTGTATTTGTATAACGGTGCTGGATGTTCACTTGTATTACCAGTGGTTGTATCTCACACAGCCCTAACAACTCAAACACTGGGCGAGAGGCTCCTGAAGTGTGCTGTGTAATAATCAACCATACTGACTATTTCATAGGGTACAGTACGAGGGAAACGTCGTACGCGTAGACTGACGCGCCCCACACGCCTCATGTGGTATATCACAGGCACTTTTCCTCTCTCTCTCTCTCTTTCTCTCTCGCTCTCTCCCTCTCTCTCTTTCACCCTCTCGCTCTCTCCCTCTCTCTCTCGCTCTCCCCTCTCTCGCTCTCTCTCCTCCTCTCTCACTCCCTCTCTCTCGCTCTCTCTCTCCCTCTCTCACTCCCTCTCGCGCTCTCCCTCCCTCCCTTGATCTCTCTCTTGCCCTCCCCCTCTCTCGCTCTCACCCTCCCTCACTCTCTCCCTCTCTCTCTCCCTCTCTCTCCCCCCTCTCTCCCTCCCTCTCTCTCTCCCTCTCTCTCCCTCTCTCTCTATTCCTCTCCCCCTCTCTCTCTCCCTTTCTCTCTATCTCTCTCCCTCTCTCCCTCCCTCTCTCTCCCCCTCTCTCTTCGCCCTCTCTCTCCCGCTCTCTCCCCCTCTCTCCCCCCTTTCGCGCTCTCTCTACCGCTCTCTCTCTCCCTCTCTCTCTCCTCTTACATCTGGCTTCTCTGTGCATACCTTCTTCACGTGCATTGCCAGTGGTTGGATCTTACACAACCCCAACAACTTCTAGGACTGGGCGAGGGGCTCCTGAAGCGCGTTGTATGACTAGCAACCATACTGACTATTTCGTAGGTTACAATATACCCCATGGGGTAGGTCGCAGGCACTTTTCCTCTCTCTGTCTCTCTCTGTCTCTCTTTGTCTGTCTCTCTCTCGCTCTCCTCTCTCTCTCTCTCTCTCTCTCTCTCTCTCTCTCTCTCTCTCTCTCTTCTTGCATGTCCACATACACTAGCATTTTGTCTGTTGAAGTGTGTCTATGTAAGTACGCGTGTTCATGCACACCAGTCCACCCAGACCAACAACACAATGGGGTCGTGGTCAATTTTACACGCCTCCTACCCCGCCCCCTTCTTTCTATGTGCTCACTGTACCGTAACATCCAGCACCGTTATACAAATACACCCGAGACTTCCGTAGTCATTCACAGGTCCGTACGTGAGGTGAGTATACAGTTTTTTTTTCTCTATAAACAGTTTTTCTATTAAACATTTTCTTTGACTAACATTCTTTTCAATTAACATTTTGTCAATTCTCATTTTCTCCTCATTGCTTCCATTTTTCCATACATTTGTTCCTCTCGTCCTGTCATCATCTTGCAAAAGATAGGTGCTGAAGACGGAGGCAGCCAGCCAGGAGGCGCACCACAGAAATCAGGCTGCCACGCAATAACGCCGTGAATTATGTCGACAACTGCTACATGTTATGGTGCTCGCCCTGCTCTGGTCCCACAGACAGGTGCAGTGTCAGGCCTTATGCCTCGTAAGGGTCTAACCACAAATAATGGAGGTCCTTCTCAGATGTACAGCGGAGCCAGAGGGCCTGACAATAGACCGTCTGGCCGTACCAAACAAAGACTTTAAAATAATGCACTGGAATGCAGAGGGTATCACCAAAAAAAGAATAGAACTAGAAAACATCTTGGCCAATGAAAATGTAAGTGTATGCTGCTTGCAAGAAACTCACCTGAACGAAAATATAGCCTTCAAAATCAGAGGCTACCAGTGTTACCGATCTGACCGAAAGGACAGGCGAAAGGGTGGGATACTGACTCTTGTCAAAAACAACATTCCTGCTTCCCAAATTTAAGTTCACATGGAAGGGGCTGAGTATCAGGCACTTAAACTTAAGACAGACAATACAGACTTTCACCTGATCAATTACTACTGTCCAAATGACCGCCCACAGGCACTGGACACACTACCATTAAAAGGAAAAATGATTGTGTGTGGCGACTTCAACAGCCATTCGCAGAGCTGGGGCTATGATCACACGGACCAGAGAGGAGAGAGATTGGAAGATTGGCAGGATGAGAATAGATTCATCCTGATTAACAAGCCATCTGACCCACATACCTTCTACTCGAGATCATGGCACTCTACAACTACACCTGGCGTTTCATTCACCAGACCTGGAGTGGAACATTACACGAATTGTTGGGAAACAACTTGGTGGCAGTGACCATCGGCCAGTCTTTCTAACTGTAGAAAATGAGCTTGTAAGTGAAAGCAGCACCCTCTCGAGGTGGAACTACAAGAAAGCAGACTGGGCAATGTACAAGCATCGCACCAGCATACTGGTTAGAAACCTGAACACTGAGAAGGACATAAATAAAGTAGTTGAAGAGTTTGGGAAATGCATACTACAGGCAGCACGAGAAACAATACCAAGAGGAGCCCGTAAACATTATAAACCCTACTGGAATAGTGAACTGGAACAGTTGCATAATGATGTGGATGTATGTAGAAAACAAGCAGAGGCCAATCCCAGCCAAGAGCACCACAATAAATATCAGCACGCAAAAGCCAAATTTCAAAGGGCCCAACTGCAGGCTAGACGGAAAAGCTGGCAGGAGAAAACAGAGTCACTGAACTTTGAAAGAGACGCAAGGAAGTTATGGAGGCTAATAAAACAGCTTAACGATGAGGGCACAGGGAGAAACTCAAAAATTGCGCTACATAAAGACGGAAACATCTTAACAGGAAAGCAAGCAGCTGACCTTTTTTGCGGACTCATTCGCACAAGATAACAATATTGAAATTAGTCCAGAGAAACAACAAGAGATTCGAGAGAAATGGCAAAATATAGGACAGAAGGAAATTGTACATGAGCTTATGGAGACACCTATCACATTCAGTGAACTGGAGCTAGCCATATCAAAACTGAAAATGAGAAAATCGCCAGGAGCTGATGGTATCTCCAATGAAATGATCAGGAACCTAAGAACAGAGGCCAAAGCAAAGCTGCTACAGATCTTTAATAATACATGGACCTTAGGCAGTGTTCCACAAGTCTGGAGAGAAGCAATCATGATACCCCTCCTAAAATCTGGGAAAGACAGTTCCATTGCCTCCAGCTACAGACCCATTAGCCTCACCAGTTGTCTCTGCAAAACAATGGAACGCGTCATCAATCACAGACTACAGTGGTACATTGAAAGTGAAAACATCCTTGTGCCACAACAGGCTGCCTTTAGGCAGTGCTACTCTACGGAAGATCAGACAACCTACTTCTCTCAAGAAGTTGAGGATGCATTCCAAGAGAAGAAGCTGGTACTTGCGGCTTGGATAGATCTGAAGAAAGTCTTTGACAAAGTCTGGAAAGAAGGTCTGATGAGGAAACTGAGAAACTGTAAAGTCAATGGAAGAATATACAAATGTGTGAAAGCATACTTGCACAACAGAAGAGCCCGAGTACAGATAGACGGTCTCAAGAGCAAGAAAGTACTACTGCGTCACGGTGTTCCCCAGGGCGGAGTCCTGTCCCCAACACTTTTTCTAATCTTCATCAATGATCTTGTTGCTAACCTACCCGATGGAATTAAAGCGGCAATGTACGCTGATGACCTGGTTTTGTGGAGCGCAAATGAACATGCATCAGTGGCCACCATATTGCTACAGAGAGCTGTAGATACATTTGTTGCATGGGCGGATAGATGGTGTATCAGCATAAACACTGACAAGTGCAGCACCACTCTATTTACCCTTTCTCCGAAACAAAAGGCAGGGAGCATTCAGATAAATGGAACACCCCTAAGAGAAGACAAGGAACCAACATACCTTGGTGTAACATTCGACGACAGGCTGACATGGAGAAAACACATCAAAAAAGCAGTAGTAAAAGCCAGAAGGAAAATTGCCATCCTGAGAAAGCTAACTGGAACCACTTGGGGAGCCAGTGGGAAAATACTTAGCAAAGTTTATCAACAGAGCATACGACCACACTTGGAATACGGGTCAACTGCGTGGTGTTCAGCATCCAAAACTACATTGCAGGAGCTGGACAAGGTGCAAAATCAAGCTCTTAGAGTCATCACAGGAGGGATGAGATCAACCCTTATAGTAGCAATGGAGAAAATGGGGAGGACACAAGCTTTAAGAGAACGCAGAGATACAAAAACACTCATACAAGCAGAAAAGTTTCTCAGCTTGCCTGGCCACCCTATGAAGAACCGATTTGAAAACTTAGCTATGGGGCGGTTGAAAAGAAGTAGTTTCATCCACCAGGTCAAACAACTCTGCAAAGAAACCATTGATCTTCCCACAGTTGGTATCCCCCTGACAACCATTCCAGAGAACTCCGTGGAAAGATGAACAAAGAATATCGCTACAAATCCAGTCAAAAGTGAGAGGAATATTTGACAAGGAAGAACATAACAGTGTACAGCGCAGAACAGCCACTCTCAGCTTCCTTCATGACGAATACCCACAGGACCTGTGGATCCGAGTTTACACAGATGGGTCAGCACAAAATGCTGTTCGAAATGGAGGAGCGGGAGTGTACATAGAATACCCAAATAATACTAGAGACACGGCCAGAATTCCAACAGGAAAGTACTGCCATAACTATGATGCTGAAATTGAGGCAATCAAGATAGCCACAGAGAAATTACAAAATACCAGCCATGGTACACAACCTGTGGTGATATTGACAGATGCAAAATCCGTAATAGAGGCGCTCCTGTCTGGGAAATTGCCAGTTCTGAGGACACTACTTTCTGAACTTAGCAGTCAGCGTAAGATCACCATACAGTGGATACCATCCCACTGTGGAGTCCCCGGAAACGACAGAGCTGATCGATTGGCTAAGGAAGGAGCAAAAGAAGAACAACCTGATGTGCCTATTACATACCACCAAAAGAAAAGAATGATCAAATCAGTCAGAAGGCCACCAAACCTTACTCAAGACAGACCAGAACAGGTCATTCTTCTGCGCCTCAGAACAGGACACAATAGATTACGCAACCACATGTATACAAAATTCAAGATTGGTGACTCAGCCATGTGCACATGTAGTTTGGCGTTGCAGACAGCAGAGCACATACTTCAGGATTGCCCAAACTATAACATATCCAGGCGAACCTTCTGGCCTAGAGAGACAACAGTGGAAGATAAACTCTATGGACCGCTGAATGAACTAAAAAAAGACTGTTGGATTCATACAAGAGATAACATTGCAGTTATAGGCTTATTTCAGGCGAACGAAAGAAGATTATATATATATATATATATATATATATATATATATATATATATATATATATATATATATATATATATATATATATATATATATATATATAGATTATGTGGTTGTTTCGGGATTTGAAATTTAAATATTGAGAACAACCCACTACTGGCAACGCCGATCGCATTCTGGTATGAACCTAAGGCCTATCCATATATATATATATATATATATATATATATATATATATATATATATATATATATATATATATATATATATATATATATATATATATATATATATAATATATATATATATATATATATATATAACACTACTGTATGGATGGCACATAAACCTGGACAATGAACAAGCAAATGGAAAGTGAAGATACGGATATGTAAAATGATGTTATAATAAATAATATGCCGGTCTCTCTGGCTGTGGGGTTACAACACTTTCTCTCTGTAATCCCGTTTATCACGCAGAGTCTCGCAGCGGAGCGAGAGCTGAGGCGGTTCGACCCCCGCTCGTGACTTGCGGGATACTGAGCCGGCAACTCAGAAAGCAATGGCAAACTACTGAGCGTAATCTTGCCAAGAGATCAACAGACAGCTGAAATCATGTAAACAAAAAGAATCAAATACAGAAGAGCTTCTAGGGAAGCTTAAAGAGAAAAAAATGTGGACACCAGAGGACAAGCTAAACACCAACCTTAAAAAAGATATCGTGAACAGAATGATTTATTAGTACGAATTTTTTTTTTTTCTCGCTTCGAGGCGACGGAGTTACATGAGCAGTTCCCACATACACGCTTTCGAAACTCCGCTGCAGACAATTTGGCAGCAAACCGCCTTGCGTTGTTATTTACGAAATGGCATGGTGCCGGTCGTTCAGAAAGCAATGGAAAACTACTGAGCGTAAACTTGCCATGTGATCACTCATCTCATCTCATCTCATCAAGTTCCTCTTGTACCTTGCGGTGTCGAGGTGAAGTATAAACTTCGTGAGAGTGCCCGGTTATGGGCTTCGTATATCGACATTCCCATGGATTCTGTTATTCCCTCCGTCCAACGTTTACGTGGTCGGCCTCTTCCTCTGTTTCCATCTGGTCTGTACATCATTGCAACAGTAAAAGATATTAGTGTTGACGCGAAGCCCTGTAAAAGTTATGCAACTATGTTTTTATTCTTTTTTTTTAATACAAGGGAAATAATTTCATCTAGGTTGAAATCATATTTCTTTCTGCTTTAGCAATCAAGGGGAACAATTATAGATTTCACTATACTTGTACCGATAGCTATTTTGCAAGACAAGAATATGTTTATTCCTGTAACAATTGTATTTATATTTTGGACGATATCAAGTGAATGTTACCATTATAAAAGCTTTATACACTTTTTGATTATTATTTGAAATTTCAGACAATAAATTGTTGTGTAAAGTATATTGTTTAGTAAATTATTTATTTCTTTATCTGCTAGGCCGCGTCTGTCTAAACAGAAGTTAGGTTAGCTCTGGTTTCTCTTCACAACGTATAAATCTTTTTGACTTCCGTTTCTGCATGGCGTTCAAATTCAGCACCTTTTTCTTTTTCTCAGGGTTTCTTAAATCTGTTGCCACATGTTCACCATAATTGTTGTCTTCTATATAATCAAATTATCATCATCATCATCATCATCCATCATCATCATCATCATCATCATCATCATCATAAGTATCACCAACCACTGTCCCTAAACAGCAAAACAGGATTAAGCTTTAATTTATTACTCATATTTCATTTATGTAAATAAAATCCACCACCCCCATTTCAAATGTAAAAATGTTGAAAATGTTGAAATAAATGTAAAATTTTGCGCATATGTCACCTACACTCCCACATGCAACGCTCTGTAAAAACACGAACAATACACCTTGCAAATTTGTTAACACTCAATAAAAGTTTTAAAAAAAAATATATTGCCACTCCCAGTAGTACTATCATCACCAGAGAGTGGTGATGGAGAAAATTAGAGTGGTAGGTCCAAAAGGGTGAGTGTGTGACAATGGAAACAAAAATGGAAAGGTTTATCCTTCTCCCTATCAACCCCCCTTCACATGTAAATATGCCCAATGAATAAAATATGCACACGTACGGTTACATACACGCCCACATGCACGCTCCGTAAACACACCTACACAAATACTAAACACACAGAACGCACGTAACAACACAATCATTATAAATTCTTCTTCCTTCTTTCGTTCGCCTGAAATAAGCCTATAACTGCAATGTTGTCTCTTGTATGAATCCAACAGTCTTTTTTAGTTCATTCAGCGGTCCATAGAGTTTATCTTCCACTGTTGTCTCTCTAGGCCAGAAGGTTCGCCTGGATATGTTGTAGTTTGGGCAATCCTGGAGTATGTGCTCTGCTGTCTGCAACGCCAAACCACATGTGCACATGGCTGAGTCACCAATCTTGAATTTTGTATACATGTGGTTGCGTAATCTATTGTGTCCTGTTCTGAGGCGCAGAAGAATGACCTGTTCTGGTCTGTCCATAACGTGGTAGTCGTCTTGAGTAAGGTTTGGTGGCCTTCTGACTGATTTGATCATTCTTTTCTTTTGGTGGTATGTAATAGGCACATCAGGTTGTTCTTCTTTTGCTCCTTCCTTAGCCAATCGATCAGCTCTGTCGTTTCCGGGGACTCCACAGTGGGATGGTATCCACTGTATGGTGATCTTACGCTGACTGCTAAGTTCAGAAAGTAGTGTCCTCAGAACTGGCAATTTCCCAGACAGGAGCGCCTCTATTACGGATTTTGCATCTGTCAATATCACCACAGGTTGTGTACCATGGCTGGTATTTTGTAATTTCTCTGTGGCTATCTTGATTGCCTCAATTTCAGCATCATAGTTATGGCAGTACTTTCCTGTTGGAATTCTGGCCGTGTCTCTAGTATTATTTTGGTATTCTATGTACACTCCCGCTCCTCCATTTCGAACAGCATTTTGTGCTGACCCATCTGTGTAAACTCGGATCCATAGGTCCTGTGGGTATTCGTCATGAAGGAAGCTGAGAGTGGCTGTTCTGCGCTGTACACTGTTCTGTTCTTCCTTGTCAAATATTCCTCTCACTTTTGACTGGATTTGTAGCGATATTCTATGTTCATCTTTCCACAGGGTTTGCTCTGGAATGGTTGTCAGGGGGATACCAACTGTGGGAAGATCAATGGTTTCTCTGCAGAGTTGTTTGGCATGGTGGATGAAACTACTTCTTTTCAACCACCCCATAGCTAAGTTTTCAAATCGGTTCTTCATAGGGTGGCATGGCAAGCTGAGAAACTGTTCTGCTTGTATGAGTGTTTTTGTATCTCTGCGTTCTCTTAAAGCTTGTGTCCTCCCCATTTTCCCCATTGCTACTATAAGGGTTGATCTCATCCCTCCTGTGATGACTCTAAGAGCTTGATTTTGCACCTTGTCCAGCTCCTGCAATGTAGTTTTGGATGCTGAACACCACGCAGTTGACCCGTATTCCAAGTGTGGTCGTATGCTCTGTTGATAAACTTTGCTAAGTATTTTCCCACTGGCTCCCCAAGTGGTTCCAGTTAGCTTTCTCAGGATGACAATTTTCCTTCTGGCTTTTGCTACTGCTTTTTTTATGTGTTTTCTCCATATCAGCCTGTCGTCGAATGTTACACCAAGGTATGTTGGTTCCTTGTCTTCTCTTAGGGGTGTTCCATTTATCTGAATACTCCCTGCCTTTTGTTTCGGAGAAAGGGTAAATAGAGTGGTGCTGCACTTGTCAGTGTTTATGCTGATACACCATCTATCCGCCCATGCAACAAATGTATCTACAGCTCTCTGTAGCAATATGGTGGCCACTGATGCATGTTCATTTGCGCTCCACAAAACCAGGTCATCAGCGTACATTGCCGCTTTAATTCCATCGGGTAGGTTAGCAACAAGATCATTGATGAAGATTAGAAAAAGTGTTGGGGACAGGACTCCGCCCTGGGGAACACCGTGACGCAGTAGTACTTTCTTGCTCTTGAGACCGTCTATCTGTACTCGGGCTCTTCTGTTGTGCAAGTATGCTTTTACCCAATTGTACATTCTTCCATTGACTTTACAGTTTCTCAGTTTCTTCATCAGACCTTCTTTCCAGACTTTGTCAAAGACTTTCTTCAGATCTATCCAAGCCGCAAGTACCAGCTTCTTCTCTTGGAATGCATCCTCAACTTCTTGAGAGAAGTAGGTTGTCTGATCTTCCGTAGAGTAGCACTGCCTAAAGGCAGCCTGTTGTGGCACAAGGATGTTTTCACTTTCAATGTACCACTGTAGTCTGTGATTGATGACGCGTTCCATTGTTTTGCAGAGACAACTGGTGAGGCTAATGGGTCTGTAGCTGGAGGCAATGGAACTGTCTTTCCCAGATTTTAGGAGGGGTATCATGATTGCTTCTCTCCAGACTTGTGGAACACTGCCTAAGGTCCATGTATTATTAAAGATCTGTAGCAGCTTTGCTTTGGCCTCTGTTCTTAGGTTCCTGATCATTTCATTGGAGATACCATCAGCTCCTGGTGATTTTCTCATTTTCAGTTTTGATATGGCTAGCTCCAGTTCACTGCATGTGATAGGCGTCTCCATAACCTCATGTACAATTTCCTTCTGTCCTATATTTTGCCATTTCTCTCGAATCTCTTGTTGTTTCTCTGGACTAATTTCAATATTGTTATCTTGTGCGAATGAGTCAGCTGCTTGCTTTCCTGTTAAGATGTTTCCGTCTTTATGTAGCGCAATTTTTGAGTTTCTCCCTGCGCCCTCATCGTTAAGCTGTTTTGTTAGCCTCCATAACTTCCTTGCGTCTCTTTCAAAGTTCAGTGACTCTGTTTTCTCCTGCCAGCTTTTCCGTCTAGCCTGCAGTTGGGCCCTTTGAAATTTGGCTTTTGCTTGCTGATATTTATTGTGGTGCTCTTGGCTGGGATTGGCCTCTGCTTGTTTTCTACATACATCCACATCATTATGCAACTGTTCCAGTTCACTATTCCAGTAGGGTTTATAATGTTTACGGGCTCCTCTTGGTATTGTTTCTCGTGCTGCCTGTAGTATGCATTTCCCAAACTCTTCAACTACTTTATTTATGTCCTTCTCAGTGTTCAGGTTTCTAACCAGTATGCTGGTGCGATGCTTGTACATTGCCCAGTCTGCTTTCTTGTAGTTCCACCTCGAGAGGGTGCTGCTTTCACTTACAAGCTCATTTTCTACAGTTAGAAAGACTGACCGATGGTCACTGCCACCAAGTTGTTTCCCAACAATTCGTGTAATGTTCCACTCCAGGTCTGGTGAATGAAACGCCAGGTGTAGTTGTAGAGTGCCATGATCTCGAGTAGAAGGTATGTGGGTCAGATGGCTTGTTAATCAGGATGAATCTATTCTCATCCTGCCAATCTTCCCATCTCTCTCCTCTCTGGTCCGTGTGATCATAGCCCCAACTCTGCGAATGGCTGTTGAAGTCGCCACACACAATCATTTTTCCTTTTAATGGTAGTGTGTCCAGTGCCGTGGGCGGTCATTTGGACAGTAGTAATTGATCAGGTGAAAGTCTGTATTGTCTGTCTTAAGTTTAAGTGCCTGATACTCAGCCCCTTCCATGTGAACTTCAATTTGGGAAGCAGGAATGTTGTTTTTGACAAGAGTCAGTATCCCATTCTTTCGCCTGTCCTTTCGGTCAGATCGGTAACACTGGTAGCCTCTGATTTTGAAGGCTATATTTTCGTTCAGGTGAGTTTCTTGCAAGCAGCATATACTTGCATTTTCATTGACCAAGATGTTTTCTAGTTCTATTCTTTTTTTGGTGATACCCTCTGCATTCCAGTGCATTATTTTAAGTCTTTGTTTGGTACGGCCAGACGGTCTATTGTCAGGCCCTCTGGCTCCGCTGGACATCTGAGAAGGACCTCCATTATTTGTGGTTAGACCCTTACGAGGCATAAGGCCCGGCACTGCACCTGTCTGTGGGACCAGAGCAGGGCGAGCATCCATAACATGTAGCAGTTGTCGACATAATTCATGGCGTTATTGCGTGGCAGCCTGATTTCTGTGGTGCGCCTCCTGGCTGGCTGCCTCCGTCTTCAGCACCTATCTTTTGCAAGAGTAGACTATGGTCTTACTCGACACACGAACACATAATGCTGTTCTTCCATATATATATATATATATATATATATATATATATATATATATATATATATATATATATATATATATATATATATATATATATATATAATCTCAGTTTGTTCCTCTTGAACCTTGCGGTGTCAAGATGAAGTATAAACAGCGGGGGAGTGCCCGTTTGTGGGCTTCATGTATCGAATCCAGATTCCAGTGGACTCTGCTATACTATATAGCATTTGACAATTCTCATTTTAATGAATGTGTTATTTATCTGTTTAAATCTTCACATTTTTTAATGTTGTTAAATATTTTTTACTGTTCCTATTCTCTTCTTGGTCTCTGTTTAAACTTCTGCCATGATCTATAACCACACCGCCAAGACACGAGGCACATTTCTGTGTATACTATAAGAGTATAATAAGCGTAAGCTGAAATGCTTGAGAACAACATGACATGTATCCCTGCCGTACTCCTGTGTTTACATGTATGTGTAATAAACAGTTATTTTCGTAATGGTATTGTTCCCAATACAGGTAAGTGAATTGAGTCATGAACCAACATCACAGCTCTAAGGACATTCCTATATCGCCATATGCTCTCCATTCCCATCTTCAACAGCCAGCAAAGAGTTCCATACCAGTTGCAGTCTGATTATGTGTCCTCCTGGTTTTTCCTTCGAGTACTGAATGCCGGTCTCTCTGGCCGAGATGTTACACTTTCTCTCCGTAATCCCGTTTATCACGCAGAGTCTCGTAGCGGGCGAGAGCTGGGAGCGGTTCTACCCCCGCTGGTGACTTGCGGGATAACTGAGCCGGCCGCCCAGAAAGCAATGGCTGTCACAATGTGAATGATGGCAGAGTGACAGATGGAGTGGCCATGGTTGTGTCTAGGGTATGTCCTTGTAAATGTGATGTTGAACAACAGATTAACCACGATGCATCAAAATCAAACACCAGACTGCGCACACAAAACTTTAATTTGAACATCTGGATACAACATTATTCCTCAGGAACGTTCAGTATATATATATATATATATATATATATATATATATATATATATATATATATATATATATATATATATATATATATATATATATATATATATATATCCATACATTGCATAGGCACAGGTACAGTACATGTAATCCCAACCACTCACTCTGCTGCCAATTAGGTCTTTAATACTTCGCCTCCGAATTACTTCCACTGAAACACACGGCACGGAGTCTCCCCTTACTCCGTCACTTATTCGAATACTCCGACAGCTGACCTACACTGGTCGAGTCTTAACACTCGACTCCCCAAGTCGACCCGACCCGCAGCCAGTCTCAGCTTCAACTGCCTTCCCAAAGTCCCCTGACTTCAAACACAAATAGACTGTCTCTCGCCCCATCCACCATGGGGTTCTCCATCTACGCTCACCATTATTTCTCAGGGCTGATTGTTTTTCTTATAGCCCCACTACAGGCCACTCACCTCAATGTCAATGACCCAGGCATATGTCAATGGCAAACTACTGAGCGTAATCTTGCCAAGAAATCAACGGACAGCTGGAAAAAAAAGATGCTGCTGTTGACAGCGATGTCCTGTAAAGGATATGCGAATTTAAAAAAAAATTGAATACTAATAACCCGCTACCTCTTCATCAGCTCATTGGAAGTTTAAGAACAAGCGCTGTTATCCATTCGGCCATGCTGTCCTCTCATAACCCAGTTTTCTGTGATGTTCAGAAGTAATAGCCTTGAAAGATAACTCCAGAGACCTTTCCCATACATACTCATTTGACTGAATCCTAGGTGCTACTGAGATTTAGCACTGTGCTAGAAATCTCTTTATGTAATCTGTGGGAGGAGTTGGAGCACTTATGGAAGATAACTGTGTGCAAAGAAAGTGATCCTTAATTAAAACATTCATAATTGAATCTGTCACACCATGGCCTACATAGTTAACATATCACATGTCCAGTAGCAGTAGCTTGCTGTGGTATGTGAAGGGTTAGGACCATCGCATTGTGTAGGTCTGAGTGCACAGAGGAATAGGTGGTCAGTCTTCAGTTAAAATATACTATATTTCAGCAGCAGTGTTATCTAAAAACTATGTTCAGTATTATCTAAAAACCTATGTTCTCATTTACATAGTACTATGTTAACTTATTTCTTCCCCCTTGCTATGTTATAGTGCCACAAATGGTGAAATGAAACTTCTACTATTCAGCGTAACTGCTTGTGCAGATTCAAACGATGACCTTGGAGATTTCTCTGCTGTCTAGAGAGAAACAGAAATATTAAGATCGGTATGGCCAGTTTCTTAATTCAGTCATCTTGTTATTTTAGACAGAAACAAAATTCATAACATTGTTATGGTCTTATTAGCTATTTGAGTATTTTGTTGTATTGTTAAATGTGTGTAGTTGGCATAGTAGTAGGCCTCTTTCAGTCCTGAAGGACTATAGAGTTGTGCCGCTTGGGAGGTGCCTGGCAGCACCGCTGGTGACTGTATAGTCCAATTCGAGAATGACAATCTCTGTCACAGTTTCCGCATCTGTGAGACGAGGCAAGTCCCGCAGTAAGTGACTGCTCTTTGAGCCTGTGCCGTCTCTCCTCAGTTTTTTGGATCTGATTGCGCTCAAAGAGCACCAGTCTGTTTCGTACATCTCTTCTCCAGGAGCATCTGTCTGTTGCAACTCTCTCCCACGTGTCTGGATCTATTCCAATGGTTTTCATATCTTGTTTACACACATCCCTATATCGCATTTGGGGTCTTCCGGTTGGCCTCTTTCCTGTGGCTAGTTCTCCGTAAAGGAGATCTTTGGGAATACGTTCGTCCTCCATTCGAGATACGTGGCCCAACCACCGGAGGCGTCTCTGCTTGAGGAGGGTGTGCACTGTGGTAATATCTGCTCTTTCAAGCACCTGTTTGTTTGTTATGTGGTCTTTCCATGTTATGCCCAGGATACGTCTCAGACATCTTATGTGGAAGGAATTCAACTTCCTTTCCTGTCTTGAGTACAGGGTCCAGGATTCAGACCCGTAGAGTAGTGTGCTAACAACACAAGCTTTATATACTTGAGCTTTTGTACGCTCTGTTAGTCTATTATTCTCCCAAACTCTTTTAGCTAGCCTGGAAAATGTTGTGGACTGCCTTTCCAATGCGTCTGTCGATTTCTGTCTCTAATGAAAGATTATCTGATATTGTCGATCCCAGATACACAAAATCGTGGACGACTTTCAATTCATAATTAGAGATTTTGATTGACGGAGGCGCATCAGCATCTTGTTCCATCACCTGTGTTTTATTTAGGCTAATGGTGAGCCCAAAGTCTTTGCAGGCAGCTGCAAAACGATCTATGAGCCTTTGGAGATCTTCTGCTGTATGAGTAGTCAGTGCTGCATCATCTGCAAAAAGTAGTTCTCTTACGCATCTTGGTCTTATTTTGGTCTTTGCCTTGAGTCTTGATGGGTTAAAAAGTTTGCCATCAGATCTTGTGTGGAGGTATATGCCTTCAGTGGCAGTCCCAAATGCTTGCCTTAAGAGAACAGCAAAGAAGATACCAAAGAGTGTAGGAGCAAGCACGCATCCCTGATTTACTCCGCTGCTGATGCTGAATGACTGGGATGTTGAGCCGTCAAATAAAATGGTCCCCTGCATGTTTTCGTGGAATGATTTCACGAGACTAAGAAGGGTGGGTGGACATCCAACCTTTTCAAGGACCTTAAAAAGGCCGCTTCTGCTCACGAGGTCAAATGCCTTTGTGAGGTCGATGAAGGCTATATATAATGGCTTCCTCTGTTCTCTGCACTTCTCTTGGAGCTGCCGGAGTGAGAAAATCATATCGATGGTGGACCTGTTGGGTCTAAATCCGCACTGCGATTCGGGGTAGATTCTTTCAGCAAGAATGTGTAATCTTTTAAGGATTACTCTGGCAAAAATCTTGCCTGTAATGCTGAGAAGGGAAATGCCGCGATAGTTGTTGCAGTCGCTTCTGTCGCCTTTGTTTTTATAAAGGGTAACGATGTTTGCGTCTTTCATATCTTGTGGTATTGATTTTTCTCTCCAGCAGAGCTGTAATATTGCATACAGTTCTGGGATGATTGTTTCTTTGCTACATTTTAAAATTTCAGGTGGAATACTATCTTTTCCAGGTGCCTTGCCGGATTTGAGAGAGTCTAGTGCTTCGCTGATTTCTGTGAGGCAAGGTTCGTTATCCAAGGCATGCATGGCGGACTGTTGATCGATGGCTTCCAGAGCTTCTTCGCTGACAGTGTTATCCACTGAGTATAGCTCTGAGTAGTGTTCTACCCAGTGATCCATTTGTTTCGCTCGATCTTTTATGATTACCCCCTCAGTTGATCGTAAAGGGGCCATCTTATTTTTTGATGGACCGACAGCTTGCTTGATGCCCTCATACATTCCTCTTATATTTCCAGTGTCTGCACAAGTTTGAATTTGAGCAGAGAGCTGTAGCCAGTACCTATTCGCACATCTTCTTGCCATCTGTTGTACTCTATTTCTGGCCGTTCGCAATGCCTGCAGTGTTTTCTCTGAAGGTGATGTTTTATACATCGAGAATGCATGTCTCTTTATCTCCAGGACTGGGAGCATCTCTTCAGAGTGTGCTTCAAACCAGTCGGTTGACTTAGTTTGCTTCTTGCCAAATGTTGATAGTGCTGTATTGTAGATGGTGTCACGAAAATGACTCCATCTCTCGGTGGAATCTCCGTCTGTGGGGCCGGGCAGAGTATCCGCTAGAGCCTGCATGAATTTGTTGACCTTCTCTTTATTTTGGGTGCAACTGGTGTCAATGCGTGGTCTTCCTTCTGTTCGGCTTCTGTAGATTCTCTTGGGCTTTATCTTCACCTTGCTGGAGACGAGTGAATGGTAGGTGTCGCAGTCAGCACCTATGATAGCTGCGAGTCAGCCGTACATTGCGGAGGTTGCTGCGTTTAGTGAGCACCAGGTCTAGTTGGTGCCAGTTCTTTGATTTGGGGTACCTCCATGACACCTTGTGTTGAGGTTTCGTGTCAAAGAAGGTGTTGGTCACGCACAGATTATGGTGGCTGCAGAATTCCAAGAGACGTTGTCCATTGTCATTGATCTTCCCAACGCCAAACTGTCCTAGACATGAAGGCCAAGATTCGTGGTCGGAGCCAACCCTGGCATTGAAATCCCCCAGGATAAAAAGATGTTGTTTCTCTGGTGTTTCACTGACTTCTTTGCTAAGGTCGTCATAGAACTTGTCTTTAGATTCTGATGCTGCAGTTAGTGTTGGGGCGTAAACGCTTATAATACTAACTGGGCCTGCCTCTGTCTGGAGTTGGAGCTTCAATATTCTTTCAGTGCCATCACTTGGTGGTATGATGGAATTGAGCAGCTTGTTTCTGATAGCGAAGCCAACTCCATGCTCCCTGGTCTCTCCGCACGGCTTGCCATGCCAGTAGAAAGTGAAGTCCCTCTCCTTGATGCTTCCAGATTCTTGAAGTCTGGTCTCTTGCAGGGCGACAATGTCTATCCCCAGTCTTAGCAGTTCGTTGTTTATCACTGCAGTTTTGCGGGCATCCACAATCTCATTTAGATCGTCTGAGATGCCAGGGGTCATGGTTCTTACGTTCCATGTTCCCAGCCTTAGGGCCGGTTGTTTTGTTTTTTTCTTGCTGTTAGGTGTATAGATTGCGGTCCATGTGTCAGGATTTCCCCCTAAGCTCCACACACCCTCAGGAGCAGATGAACCGTGGCGAGACAACACCTTATTGACTGGGGGCTGCCCAGCTTAGGCGGGCGGTAGCTGTCTAGTGAGATACGATGATCTCTCCCACCGTCGGAAGTAGCCCCTGGCGCCTTGCTCTACGCCAATCGAGCATTAAGACTTATAACCGGCAAATGCTACTTCCCGTGTTGTGTCACCGCTTTACGCGGTGCTGAAGTGACCTCTTCAGGGCACAAGCCTGGGCAATGGAAATCGGAGAACCAGCTGTTGCCCAGTAGCAGGTTCCCCCTCTCCACGTCGCCGATGTTGACCAAGGGAAAGGCAGTAGCCAATGCAACTTGGCATCGGTGCCGTCGCAGGAGTTGCCAGAACTATGTTGTTTACAACATGGAACTGCCTTAGGGACTCCATCTCCGGATTTGTCCTCAGGGTTTACTCCCGAATAGTTGGCATACGCTATATCATTTAATAAGTATTTTGTTTAATTGTTATATGTTTGTAGATATTGTTTAATCTCCAAAGATTTTTAATGACACGGACTGTGGTGAACTGGAGGATCAATATGTGAAAGTTAGGCTAAGCAGCTACTAACTGCAGGGTGTGGACAATTCTCGGATCTGCACTCTGCTGGCAACATTCCTCCCCTGCCATACACAAGAAATCAGATGCTAATTAGACTTATAATTAATATATATATATATATATATATATATATATATATATATATATATATATATATATATATATATATATATATATATATATATATATATATATATATATACACACTTTGAATGTTGATTACCATTCTTTTCTTTGAACACTGCTATTCTTCATATTTTCAAGTATTTGTCAATATTATTTTAAAGCAGAATTTATGTCTTTTTTACATGTGATATCTTGGTATGAGAGTCCATGCTTCTGTAATAATAGTAATATAACTGTATGACAAATGCTCATTACTTATTAATAATCATTAAAAACAGGCAGTGAGAATAGTGGCACAAACTGTAGAAAGAATGTTGCAGGCACTGCTTGAAATAAATGTCATGTAAATAAATCTAGAAAGTTGTGGCGGTGAGGTAGAAAAACACCATAAGACAAATATCACTCATGGTGCTTTGTTTTTTTAATATTATTTTTAGTATCGCAAACCTCCACCTCCATAGCACAGAGCAAAGCAGACGAGAGCACCAAGACACATGAAGAATGGCAATGAATGCTCAGATATCTTTACAGTAAGTACACATGATTGTGTGTAGCATGAATGTTGACAATAGCAGTATTGAAAATGCTTTTGTTTGATTATAGAATAATTTATGGGGTTATTTAAAATATATTTACTGCTGATAAACACCTGACATATTGAATTTCTTTCATGAATTGTTAATTGGCTTTGAAACATTTAATTTGACTTCTTTCTTATTCTTCTCTTTGTCTTTTTAAGTCCCTTAGTACCAGAATATGAAGAGTGTTCTGGAATATGTTCCGTTATGTGCTTCAGCCACCGTAGTATTTCATGTCTCAATGTTGCTTTTTATTCATCTATTGCAAAAATATCCTTTCTCTTTTTTTCCTTTGTATCAAAACAGCATTGCTTTCTGTGGATAATTAGCAAGTGATATTGGTGATATGTAGCCAAATAATTAAACTTGCTACTTTTTATAAAGTCCAGCACAACACTGCTGCAGTTTGTCTGATATTGATATTTCTGATGCTGTCCCTTCTTGTTATGTTAAGCATTATGTGTAGTTATTGCATCAATGTTATTACAGACTGTATGTTTCCCTTACATGTTAGTGTCAAGGTCTGACTGACACTGATAGAATGAAGTAGGAAAGACAATTATAGGTGTCGATTTTTTAATCACCTGTTTGTTCTGTAACATTGGTGACATCTTCCCAATGATCTGGCTTTGTTGCATATGTTCAGTTTCAGGTCTAATTGTTTCATCTCATGGAATTATGTTTTTTAGACATGTGAAGTCCTTCCATTACTTGCTTTAGCTGATATTTTCAGTATA
>JACEFZ010002245.1:195099-237230 GCA_014155875.1 Cepaea nemoralis
AAGTATTTTGTTTAATTGTTATATGTTTGTAGATACTGTTTAATCTGCAAAGATTTTTAATGACACGGACCGTGGTGAACTGGAGGATCAATATGTGAAAGTGAGGCTAAACAGCTACTGTCTGCAGGGTGTGGACAATTCTCGTATCTGCACTCTGCTGGCAACATTCCTCTCCTACCATACACAAGAAATTAGATGCTAATTATACACTTTGAATGTTGATTACCATTCTTTTCTTTGAACACTGCTATTCTTCATATTTTCAAGTATTTGTCAATTTTATTTTAAGCAGAACTTATGTCTTTTTTACATGTGATATCTTGGTATGAGAGTCCATGCTTCTGTAATAATAGTAATATAATATAACTGTATGACAAATGCTCATTACTTATTAATAATCTTGAAAAACAGGCAGTGAGGATAGTGGCACAAATTGTAGAAAGAATGTTGCAGGCACTGCTTGAAATAAATGTAATGTAAATAAATCTAGAAAGTTGTGACGGTGAGGTAGAAAATCACCATAAGACAAATATCACTCATGGTGCTTTGTTTTTTTAAATATTATTTTTAGTATCGCAAACCTCCACCTCCAAAGCACAAAGCAAAGCAGACGAGAGCACCAAGACACATGAAGAATGGCAATGAATCCTCAGATATCTTTACAGTAAGTTCACATGATTGTGTGTAGCATGAATATTGACAATAGTATTATTGAAAATGCTTGTGTTTGATTATAGAATAATTTATAAGGTTATTTAAAATATATTTGCTGCTGATAAACACGTGACATATTGAATTTCTTTCATGAATTGTTAATTGGCTTTGAAACATTTAATTTGACTTCTTTTTTATTCTTCTCTTTGTCTTTTTAAGTCCCTCAGTACCAGAATATGAAGAGTGTTCTGGAAAATGTTCCGGTTTGTGCTTAAGCCACCGTAGTATCTAATGTCTCAGTTTTGCTTTTTATTCATCTATTGCAAAAAATATCCTTTCTCTTTTTTCCCTTTGTATCAAAACAGCATTGATTTCTGTGGATAATTAGCAGGTGATATTGGTGATATGTAGCCAAATAATTAAACTTGCTACTTTTTATAAAGTCCAGCACACCACTGCTGCAGTTTGTTGTCTGATATTGATATTTCTGATCCTGTCCCTTCTTGTTATGTTAAGCATTATGTGTAGTTATTACATCAATGTTATTACAGACTGTATATTTCCCCTACATGTTAATGTCAAGGTCTGACTGACACTGATAGAATGAAGTAGGAAAGAAAATTATAGGTGTCGATTTTTTAATCACCTGTTTGTTCTGTAACATTGGTGACATCTGCCCAATGATCTGGCTTTGTTGCATATGTTCAGTTTCAGGTCTAATTGTTTCATCTCATGGAATTATGTTTTTTAGACATGTGAAGTCCCTCCATTACTTGCTTTAGCTGATATTTTCAGTATAGATTTTATTTATATTTCTTTTGTTTTGCATGATTGTCATTGTTTTTTTTTTTTTTATCATTGATTCAATTGTGTAATTTCTGCATATGCCTTCAAATAGTGTACTTGTAGTTGTCGCGAAAATTCTTGGAGTTATCCATCGATGAAAGACTGTCGCGCCATTCGTCTACAGGCGGGCGCCATTCTTTGATGTTGGAGACAAACTGTCCTGATGGAGTCGGCAAGAGCTTTTGTTGTGGGGAAAAGATTCTCCAGATTATCGACCGGCAAGACTTTTGAAGTACCGGGACAATTCCCCAGATGAAAGCGGGATAGACGGCCAGTTGTTTACATCGAGTCGGAAAAGGAAATAGAAAAATAGCTTCTCGACACCTAGTGTCTAGACAGATTTGTGAGGTCATTCAGACACAGTATTAAAACAGTCTGGATAAACAACTTTGGGAGAGTCGACCAAATGTTGTGAAGCAATAAGGACGTGTGTGATATTCATGGTTTAATTATGGAGAGAGACTATAGTGTCTTATGTTGATTTACATCGGCGGACATTTATCCATTGTGTGATTTCGTAGTCTCGATTTCAAACAGGAATAAATATATGGTATTTAATTAAATAGACCCAAATTAAATGATTCCTAGGAGACTAGAGTGGTAATGTGCATTATGAGAACGTATTATAAGAGCGTCGGCAGCAGTAGGCTATCGCGTTGCTTAAACTAGCTAGTGTGAGATATCAATTAACTCTGGTGGGGAAACTGAGGGAGCAGTGGGAGGTTCCTCTCTCCCTGGCTCAATCCCAGTGGGTGGACATAGTTACGATGCTATGAAGTTTTCTTTGGCTGTCTATGAAGAAGACAAAGAGAAAATCGACCAGTACTTACAACGCTTCGAGGCAATATCTATTACTATGGGTCTGGATCGTGACAAATGGTGTCTTAAGTTGTCCCAGGGATTACGCGGGACAAGTTAGAGGTTTACTTCCGCCTGCCACCAGGACACGAGAACAATTACGACGAATTGAAAACGGCTCTGCTTAAACGTTTCGAAGTTACGTCATATATCTACCGGGGGAAAAATTCGAGCAGCGAAACGAGAACCGGGAGAGTTGTTTGCCGCCTACAGTCTGCGTCTGAAATCCTATCTCCATAAGATGATGGATTTGGCTGGGTTCGCGCATGAATATGAGAGTCTGGAAGAGCTCATGATAGTCGACTAGATGCGAAAGCAAATGTCGAAACCTCTCAGGACATTCTTGTGAGAACAAGGGGCGGAACGTATCGACATCGTGACGAAATTGACAGAAATGTTTGTCGAGATACACGGGGAGGCTGGAGAAAACCTTTCCACAAACACCAAAGGTCAGGAGAAACATGACCAGAAGAAATCCAAAAGCACGGGAACTCAGAGAGAGTGGAACCATATGTTAAAATTTCAGAGGAGAGTTTGGAGAAGACGAAGGAGGGAAGCTAGAGCACCTCGAACTCTTCACCAAAAAGACAGTTGACGGAGAAGTGGTGTTAGATTTGTAAGTCGCCCTCTCACAATACGAGGGACTGCAAATCGAAGGCTAAGAGCCCTCACTTCGTGGCGTGTCAAGTGGCTCCAAAGGAGGTTGCCACCGAAAATGCTGAGGTCGACAAGGAAGCTCTCAACCAAGAGAGCTCACCAAAGTCCGGCACGAGAAAATCTAGGACAGGGAAAAGGTGCAAACACTGCAGGTCGAACACGCATAGTGCTAAAGACTGCAGGTTTAAGTCAGGAGACTCATTTCGCCCAGTGGAACCCAAGGTGAAGTCCACCGAACAGGTCGAGGCCAAGGAAGAGACTCCAGACCAGGATAAGCCACCTGTTGTGGAAATGATAGAGGTTAACGGCCGACAAGTTGAGTGTCTATATGACACTGGCCTGGACGGGGAGGCCGTGATTTCTGCGGATCTGGTACACCCAGAACAATTCACATGTGAGAGCATGGAGATACAACCTGCACAGAAGAGTGATGTGGCCATAAAGTTGCCAATCGCCAAAGTGGAGATTCGGTCAAGATATGTCACCGGCACAATCAAGGCTGCTGTGTTGACCGATCCCACTTTCCCCGTCATCCTCGGTTGCCGGTATGTCTTTCTGGGAATGCCCAGGGAGTCAATCCATATGAGAGCAATTCAGACTCGCTCTCAGACGAGAACTGATCAGGCAGAAGCAATTGTCACTAACCCACTGCCGGGGGAGTTGCGAACTGCCCAGAGTGAGGATGCAACCGTACGTCCTTGCTACAAGAAGCTGCAGAGAAGTGCTGATCCACCAAAACGGGGGCAGTACTACATGAAGAATAGGATACTCTACAGGAAAGCCGGAAGGGGAGACAACTTACACGGTCAGTTGGTAGTCCCGAAGGCCTACCGTTCCCAAATTCTTCATATGGGGCATACCATCTTATTTAGTGGGCATATGGGTATTGCCGCCACCATGCAGCGAATTTCCTGCCATTAATATTGGCCAGGAATGACCGGTGATGTACGTCGGTATGTGAAGTCATGCCCTGAGTGCCAGAGGGTGGCACCATAACAATGGACAGCGCCGGTGGTCTTGGGTGAAATGCTCATCATGAACTCTCCTTTCGAGAGGGTAGCCATCAACATCGTGGGTCCACTTCCTAGGACTAGGAAGAGAAACATGTACATACTCACAATGGTGGATTGCTGTACAATGTAGGGTGAAGCCATACCATTGACCACAATTGACTCGAAACGAGTGGCTGACGCACTGATGGAGGCCTTTACCAGATTAGGCTTCCCTAATCAGATTCTGACCGACAATGGGTCCCAGTTTTTTGGGAAACTCACGGAGGAGGTATTTAGGGTATTCCACTCCAATCACATTCACACTAGCCCTTACCACCCTCAAGCCAATGAACAAGTCGAGCGTTTCAACGGCACGTTGATGACAATGCTCCAGAAACTGGCGCAGGAAAAACCCGATAGGTGGGATGAATATATCCCAGCAGCACTTTTCGCCTATCGGGAAGTGCCTCATGGCTCAACAGGACTACCACCCGCTACTTTGCTGTTTGGTCGTCCTATCAAAGGACCATTGGAAGCCATGTTGAGAAGTTGGACTGAGGAGGGGACGTCAGAAGAAGTGATCTCCTCTTATAAATACGTGGAGGAACTGAAAGAAAAACTTCACACGGGCTGCGCTCTGGCGACTCGGAACTTGAGAAAGGCCAGAAAAAGACATGCGGCTTACTACAACCGTAGGTCTAAAGACAGATCTCTAGAGGTGGGAGACAAAGTCTTGTTGCTACTCCCAACGTGAACCAACAAACTGGAGATAGGTTGGCAAGGACCATTTCCCGTGGAAAGGGTGGTCTCCAGAACCAACTATCAGATCCGGATCCGGGGAAAGTCGAAGATTTTCCATATTAATCTCCTGCGGAAGTACGAGGAGTGACCCGGAGACAAAGCAGCTCACCTCATGGCAATGGCAGTCGCAGTGGAGACCGAAACGGGAACCAACGAGGGCAGGGAGTATCCACTGGTACACCAGGAAACCTATAGGGATGTGCAGGTGAACCCTGATCTGACTCCCCAGGAGAGGGAAAAGATTACCCAGGTTCTCGAGTCTCATAAGCAGATACTGACTGATAAACCAGGATGAACGAGGTTGGTTGAGTTCCAGATGACTTTGACCACACAAGAGCCTGTTCGCCAAAAGGTGTACCCAGTGCCATTCTATAAAGAAAAGGCCCTAGACGAGGAAATACAGAAACTGCTGAAGGATGACGTGATTGCGCCATCCACATCCCCATACAATGCGGGGGTGGTTTTGTTACGCAAACCAAGTGGAGAACACCGGCTGTGTATAGACTATCGACTCTTGAACATTCACACTCAATTTCAGGTGGAACCTTTGCCGAATCCAACTCAGTTATTCGCTAGGCTCCATAAGGCTAGGTACTTCTCAAAAGTGGATCTGAGTCGGGGGTATTATCAGATCCCGTTCAAACCAGAGGTCCGACCCCTGCTGGCTTTCAGTACCCCCAGTGGACACTACGAATTCAAGGTCACGCCCTTTTGACTCAGCAATGCACCTAGTGTGTTTAATCGCATGATGAGGACCTTGCTAGATCCCTTACAGGATCCGTCCATTATCTCGTTCATGGATGATATACTGATTGCTAGTGACATCTTGGATGACCATTTGCAATCCTTGGAGAGAGTTTTCAATAGGCTCAGGGAAGCAGGGTTTACCGCTCGCCCAACTAAGTGCATGATTGATTACCAGACTCTTGAATTTCTGGGTCACACCGTCACTCCAGGACAAATTGTCCCGGAGGAGAAGAACATTGAAAAGATCAGACGTGCTCCAAGTCCAAAAATGAAGAAGGATGTGGGTTTTACCAAAAATTCATCCCGTATTTCACTGAACTTGGAGCTATATTAACGGAAACCTTGAAAAAGGGATCCCCGGATCCAATCGTATGGACACCCGAGTGCGAGAGTGCATACAGTCAGTTGAAGGAGGCCTTGGTCAGCAAACCTGTTTTACAGCTCCCCGACCTTTCCAGGCCATTTGTGTTGAGAACGGATGCGAGTGGGATTGGAATTGGGGCAGCCTTGTTACAGAAAGGGAAAGACGATGCTACGGTTTTGAAACCAGTGGCATACGCAAGCAAGTACCTTCTCCCGGGTGAAAGGAATTATTCGACCGTCGAGAGGGAGTGTTTGTCTCTCGTATGGGCCGTGCAAAAGTTCCAGCCCTATTTGTATGGAGTTCAGTTTCGGGTCCAGTCGGATCATCAACTCCTGATGTTCCTGGCTACTTCTCAGAAGCTCAACGCCCGTTTGATGCGGTTGTCGTTGTTACTTCAACCCTACAATTTCACAGTGGAGTATATCCCTGGAAAGGAAAATGTTGTAGCGGACTTCTTGTCAAGACACCAAGCTCCCGAAGAAGAGGAATGAATCATCTGGATTGAATTCATGGTGGAGAAGAGCGAGATGGACTACTCTCTTAAGAGGGGGCCTATGTCATGAGATCACCATGGAATAACCAGATGATGATAATACAGACAGACTATTATTGTCTAATATTTAAGGTAGCCTACTTGCCATCGGGCAAGCTGCCATTCTGGCCAGGCCGCCATTGTCCAAAACCTTCAGTTTCTGGAAAGAGGGGGGGGAGGGGGTAGAATTGCAGGACATTGCGATCAACCCACACTATGCCCACAAGCAGCATGGCGATGGAGGTGATGGCAGTAACACAGGCTTTCCTATGGCTAGAATCACAGCATTATACCAACGTGTGTTTACTAAGTGATTCAATGAGCATGATTCGGAAGGTCGAAGCTGGATCTGTACGTGAGTCGCTGAAGAAGTCTGTTGTCCGTAAAGTCACCTTCATCTTCGTCCCGGGACATGCGGGAGTCGAGGGAAATGAACGAGCTGACAAACTGGCTGGCTCTGCACCCCCTGCATATGGCCAGCCCATGGATCGTGCCGATATCTTTAACGTCCTTAAAGACATGTCGAGAACAGAAGACTTTGTCGTCAGTGAATCCACATCGCTGTCCAGGATGAAAGACTAGGGAGTAAGAATTGGCACGGCCAGACACGAAAGGTACATCGGAAAAACGAGGTGCCTCGTTAACCAACACAGAACTGGCACTATTAGCCACCGAACGCTGATGCATATGCTGGGGGGCGGGGGGGGGGAAGAGATCTGAGCACCCATGGACCTGTCCGGTGTGCAATGGGGGTCACCAAACTACGGCCCGCGACGTCATTTCATCCGGCCCGCCGACGGTACTCGAACTTGCTTGATATAAAGTATGGAACACGAGACGTTGTGATACAATTTAAATGTAAATATTATGTTTAAAATAATAGGAGATCTTCTGGCTGCTATGTGTCTTAAATTTACTATTTTCAATTATAAATTATTGTATCTAGATTGTCTTGTTTATTGTAATGTTTGCTTATTTAGCGCCATCCCATGTCCTTCCCCGGCTCATTGTAGTGCCGCCAACGCTCTAACGTTACCATGGTTTCCATGGCAACACACACACACACACACACACACACACACACATCTTTCCCTCCCCCAGATGCGTCCGCCTGTCAACACAGGTCCGCTGCTCAAGAAATATTTACTTCTTTTTGCCTGTCATCCATTTTATAGGTATGTCACAAGAGTAGTGTAGTAACGTGGTTAGCACGCGAATTTGTGGTGGAAATCGATATTCCACCACAAAGGGCGATAACTCTTCAGGTATTTTAAGTAGGTGGTCAGAGGCGGTCTGGTCTAGTGACTCATCAGAGGTGGCGTGCGTGGTCAAGTAATTATAGGTACGACATAAAAAATACGACATAAAACATCAATAAAGAAAACAAACGACTCAAGTAAGGTATATAATAATTTTATTAAATCATATATAGACAAACAATACATATTAAATAAGTAATGGCATAGTCGAGATATTATCACTATCAACCTTTCTTTTTATATAGAGATATGACAGTGAATTACGATGTTGTGTGTATGTATATACAGAAGAGTCTTGTGTTTTGAAGCCTATATTGGTTCCCCCACTCGGTGTTTGGGTGTTTAATACTTCCAAAAATGTGTCCTTGTTTAGATGCGTGTTGTGGTTTTTGGTCAGACCTTTGGTACTGATTTTATCATAATCACCGACACAAATATACGTCTTACTACACAATGAGACCATCCCCTCCCCTTCGTACTCTAGTTTGAAAAGCCCGGGGGTTCTCTTTTCATAGGCTTTGATAGTCTGGCAATCCTGACAGGTATCAGTACTAGGGGTAATTCTATGAACAGGGCAGGTTTCAGACGGGAACCACTGATTATAGACTCTGTCATACTCTGCTCTAAGGTGTGGTCTAACCACCTCAGAGAGTGAGTCGGCGCTAAGGGCCAAATAGAGAGAGTCAGTGTCCATTTCAGTGAGTTGGTAGTCTTCTTTAGCGATAAATTTGTCGAGAAAGTCGTAATAGAAAGCTAGCATACGCAACTTGGCATACTGGTAGACAAAGAACCCAATCTGTAGAGGTAGATCCCAGACAGTTTTCTTTTTTAGGGATTTCTACTTCGAAGAGATCATCTGTAACAGCAGTCATGCTTTTGAACCTGGGGTTATTGATTAGTTTGGTAGTGTCTTTTCCCTGGCAGTAGGAGACATCAGTATGTTTGGCCTTATTGGTAAGTGTTTTCCCGTAAGCGGCGTTACCTAACAACTTCATTGTGTCGGCTGTAATAGACTCGGCCGGATTTTTGTCCCCTTGGCGACGGGCATTAGAGACTGCTTCCCCGAATTGTTTAAAACAACTAACCGGTCGATATTCTATTGTCTGGTAGATGTGGGTAACGACCAACCCATGCGCTAGATACCACTTTAAAAGAGGGGTGGCTAATAATATTTTCTTCCCGAAATAACTACCGATCAATGTCCGTCGTGGGGTACTCAATAGTTTATTTTTTATGGCATATTCTTGCATAAACTCCCCAATATCATCTCTCGACACCTCCGTGTTCTTGAAAATAGGGGGCATTTCGGCAAAGGCCTCTTTTAAATCAGTCGGGGTCTCTATATCGCACTCAACCAACCCGAAAAATGTATCACTTTTTACAGCGTCGATGATCTGGTTTTCACTCAACGATCCCCAAGGAAGTTCTGATGGTGGAAACGTTTCCCGCAAGAAACACTTGATGGTTGTGTTTGACCTCTTTAATCTCTGCCACTCACATTCCCAAATAACCTTAACGGTCACCCCAACAGTTTTTTCTAGATACTCGTGGATGTCACACGTGTTCTGGTATAGTTCGACTAACGGTTTTTTATTGACGGGATTAATCGTTTTCCCAGCAGTTAGACGGCAAGATGGGTGCCCGTGGAACAAACACCCATGGAATTGATAAGCTGTCGTATTCTTTTTATCCCACCCATCTACGCGAATATGTCGGTCGCCGAGCTGCATCTCGTGACTATTGAATTGGGTTTTTAAATCTATGTTGTTGTTGTGTGACACCCAGGTTAACCACTCTCGACTCTGACGTGTGTACTTGTGTAATCTGTGTGCTCTAAACCCATCCTCGCGGCTTCGATATATGGGGAAGTCTGATGGCATCTCTTTCATAAGAGACCAAAGGTATAAGGCATTCGCATCAAATCCTTTAATGCTTTTTACCATCTTATTACCCCTGATACGGGTCTCATTGACTTGATGGATAGCGATGGAAAATGATACTCGGTCCACCCACGACGTTATCTCGTAACAACTTGTGCACCTTCTCCTCCTTCTTCGAAAACAAAACAAAAGAAACATCTTTATTCATAGTGTTGAATAAGTACTGTAAAGTAATGCCGGGGACGGAGATGGCCTGCTTGCACATGTCTATATTTAAACCGGCATAAAAGGCTACTTGTTTTTCCAGGGCTTGTAGAAAAGGAGACACGTCTTTGATGTTGTACCAAATTAGAAAGTCCCGCAAGGTAGTCATTTTATTATCGGTCCACGCTTTCTGACAAACGGCGTATTCTGCTTCGGAAATGTTACGGTTTTTAAGCTTTGAGAAAAAGGCTGCATGCGGTGGTAGGGCTGTCTCATTTAGCTTACTGAGGTCGGTCAGATACTCATAGCACAGAAATCCTTTTGTCTCTTTTATCCCAAACGAGGCTAAATATTTCGCGTAGCTTACTCCCGGGACCAGAAAGTTGGAGACGTCGAGGAATTTCAGTCTTTCTGTCGCTATGCACATAAAATTATTATTTCTCTTGACTATAAACTTGAACGGGTTAGCCTCCCGATCAAGGAAATACCGTACCAAATAAGGTTTCAGAAGGTTAATGTCATACTTACCGCTATTCATTCCAAATAGAGGGAGCTGGAACAAATACGAGTCGAGCCTCTCACTTAATTTTGGGTGGTCACCTAATTTAGCAAAGACTGACTCGAACTTTTTGAGTAAAAGCTCATACGATTTAGCAGCTATTTCATGGAGATAGTCCAACATTTCATTTACGAGGACCTGTGGATCACCGGTGGTGATGAAACATTTAGGGGTGTCGAACCCAGGGACATTAGAGGCGACCGCACACGAGAGAGGGGACGTGTCTGGCCATGAAGGTCGTCGACTTTGAAGCAGCCGGTAAATTTTCATTAGAGAAGAAAGATTCCATATCGTAGCACGCTCTGAAAGGGGAAAATAAAATTTTCTTCTACGTCAAACCCGTGGTCACGGAGCAAATCCAAGATCGATTCGGTCGGGCGATAAACCCCACCTTTATACGTTTCGATAGTGGCTACGCCTTTGCACCTAAGTTCGTGGGGTGTCAGTCGCCTAGTACATCTTAAACAGCTTACCGCATTTCCCACAAGAAAAACACCGAGCGGCCTTGGCCACATCAACAATATACATGAAATGGTTTTCATGCTAGAAGAAGATTCAGTATATCTGGATGTGTACTAGTGCTTCTAATTTTCGGAACCAGATATTCCTCCTCTGTAAAGGCAAACACATTTATCTGTATTTTAAAGCATTCTTCCAGGGCAGGTAAATCAACTAAACTAACACCAGAAAAAGGGGTGTGGGCGTCCAACTCTTTATAACGCAGCCATTTGGTGAACAGTCTTCGTGTATCTTTTCTAAGATACCTGACATCTTTTCCTTGTGATTTAAACACAGATATACAGCGAAATATACACAAGTTATCTGTGTACGGCTTACCGTGTGAGTCGGTTTGAAGTATATTAATAAAATTATTGTGTTTGATAATATGATTTGGAATATTAGTAATACAACAACCAACAGGGAATTCTACTAGTTTAGACACATAAAAAGTTATACTGGGAATTGTTTCTACATAATACTTTGTGTCTGGTCGGGTTAATGTCGCTGAATTGACCAAATCAACAGCATTCACCTTGGTCACAAACGCCTCGAAATCAGATATATGGTTCACTAAAAATGGTTTATCGAACAAGGAAGAGTTACTGGAACTGGCATGATATAATCGTAGGGCTTGTGTCTCTCGATGTCTTAGTATTGTGTGCAGACTGGCGATTATTTTGAAGCGAGAGTTTTGAACATTAAAAAGCCGGAATAAACGAGAACTCCAATCTGTCGGCATGTCAGTATCTGGTCGATTAAAAAATGTCCATTCACACAGATACCGACCGTGTCGTATGTGTGATCTAATCGTATTCCAGTGCTCATTATACACAGCTCGAACATCCGGGGGTAATTTTTGTAATGACAAATATTCAGTAGTTGTGTTAACACCAGAGGTTCCCGCCGGTTCGTTGCCAGCCGTGACACGTGATGATAGTTGAGTATTATTAGTAGCCGAAACATGACCACCTGCGCCCCTTGACAAAATACTGGATGGTGATTGATTTGTCATGGTAGTTGACGGTATTTCAGTGTCTGTAACCGACAACACTCTGTCATTCGATGTTGTTGTGTGGTTGACTTCCGGCGTTTACCATTAGATTGTTCGTCTGTAGTCGGTGCTCGTCCCCCGCTTGCGACTTGTGGATTGCAGATAGCTAGCAGCACTAGATGCTGGCTGAGTGGTCGACACGTCACTGGATACTGATTCATGTTCAGTCTTTATGTGTCTCTGTAAGGTATCTTTGCGGGTATAAATACGATCACATAAATGACATGTAAAAAAAATCTCCAGAATGACTACTAGCAACGATGTCGACGTAAAGTAGTAGACGTTGTGAAGGATTTATTACACAGAGTACATCCGTGCCTCTGCGTAGCTGCCATTATCTGATAAAATGGCCGAACTATTTGTTTCTGTTATTCAGCCGGATGAAGTTTGTAAGATGACGAAATTACTCGATGTGTTGATTCGTAAACACGCGACGTTGTTTGACTCTGTTGTAGACAATATGCCAACTGATCAAGCATATCCTGTCTATGAGAATATAGCAGAGGAATTATTTTCTGATGCCCGCATAAACGCCGGGCGGATAATAATTTTAATGTCTTTAGCTAGACATATGAATAAGAAACTCGTTGATTCGTTGTACAATAGTGACGCTGATGTCGAGAAAATTGTCACCAGTTTCGCGCAGAAGACAAGTAGTTTTCTGTATCAGAAGACACGATTGTTAAAGTCCAAGGAATTAGAAAATATGTTGAATTTATTTTCCTCTGAATAAAAATACATCCTTCCTCGTTGACTGCGGACACTCAAATGACTTCACATTCGTTTCATGAATAACTTGTCGTGAGTGTTTGTCGTATATATGAAAATAGTAGTTGGGGTGGTAGTTTTCTAACACGAAATCTGATTGGTTGGTTTGAATTCAACCAATGGGTGAGTGAGTTACAAAAGAGAATACAATGAACATAAAAGACATGTAAACATTGAACATGAAAGATATACAACCATTGAACATAAAAGATGTGTGAACATAAAAGACATGTAAACATTTAACATTAAATGAGTTATAAAAACAACATTAATATTTAGAAGTTCGCCTAGCTTTAAGGGTGAGATCGATGAGGTCGGGTGGTTAGATCCAGTGGTTGGGGTGATGTAGTTGACAGATTTATCGGTTGGGGTGTAACTGATGTGGGATATTTAGTGGTTTGGATCAGTGGTGGCATGGGAGGTAGCTCAGGTGTGTTCCTGCGTTGATTGTATCGAAGCACCCGCCGGCGAATTTTATTGAATGCTATGTCTATGAGTTCATCAGTGGTCAAATATTTTTTCATAACCGCCGCCAGATGAGCTTGTGTTAAATCATCAAAATCCGAGAATAAACAAGAGTGACCCAACTGATTGGCCAGTTCCTCTTCACACCCCACACAGTAGTCTTCCCGATCAGTGTTGAGGACTGTCCAGATCTTTTTTACTTGTCTTGAAGACATGTCTGTAAGTATATAAATTATCTCGTTATTAGAAAGTGGTTTAAGACTCTTCATTCAACGTGGATTGATTAAAATTGATGGTTGTTGGTGACGATGATTGTTCGTTGGTGGTGGGGGATGGCTCTGGAGAAGCCTGCTGGTAATTATAGTCGATGATACACTCTTCAATGCTGCTGATACTTAAGGTAATTAGCTCATCTTTAGTGAAGTTCTGGTGTAGTACATCACGTAGTAGAACCGTTACTAGATCCTCGAAACTACCACCATAATCACAAGAATGAATAAATGGATTGTCAGCTTCTTGGTTCTGTGGGGTATTAATACAGGCCACGCAATAACTTCCTGGTTCTGCTCTTAATAGACACCACAGTTTCCTAACCAGTTCTTCGTGTGTAGTCATAACTGTAAAACATAAATAAAAATAATTTAAAAAAAAATGTAATATAACATATTTTTACGCATGCACATGTTCATTACTAACAATGGACCCCAGGTGGAAGCATCCGTTTACAGCGTTAATTTCAGGCCCAACAGGGAGTGGGAAAAGCGTATTTGTACAGCGGTTCCTGACCCATCTTCCCGCCATGGTAGACCCGATTCCAGAGGAGGTTATATGGTGCTATGGGGAATGGCAATCCATGTACGAGAATATGAAAGGAGTGCAGTTTAATGAAGGGCTGCCTGATATGGAACAGTGGACCGGGGATAGACGGCGGTTAGTAGTCATAGATGATCCTAATGGCCGAGACAGATGATAGAGTAACTAAACTATTTACTAAGGGTAGTCATCATCGCAACCTCAGCGTCATGTATATTGTACAGAACCTCTTTGGGAAGAATAAAGAACAAAGAACCATTAGTTTGAATTCGCATTACCTAGTAGTAGTTAAGAACCCTCGAGACGGCGCACAAGTTAATAATTTGGGAAAACAAATTTTTCCAGGGCGGGTGTCGTATGTCCAAGAGAGTTTTAAGGACGCTACATCGGTTCCACACGGGTATTTGTTATTCGACCTTCGCCAGGAAACACCGGATCAACTCCGTCTACGAAGTCGTATATTTCCCGACCAAAGACAAGTCGTCTACGTGCCCTAAATAACATGTCTAGTCAACTTAAACGCAACGAATCCATGTTGCGGTACTTGGGTGAAGCCAAGCCACCCTGCCGTAAAAGCTGTTATTAAAACAGCTTCCCCAGACCTCAGTCCAATCAATTTGTGAATGCTGTCACAATGTATTAAAAGGTAATGTCCCCCTCACACCCGCTCAGAAGCGACGGTCTGCAACGTACACAAAAACAGTCTGAGAGCGCTCACTCGTAAGAAACTATCACTCAAGAAACGGAAACAGATCTTGCAAAAGGGTGGATTCATCGGCGCCCTGCTCGGACCCATCCTTAACGTATTGAAAGGTATTGTGGGTTTATAATGAAGAAAATGATCCTGGTCGATCCTCGGATGTTGGAAAAACCCTACGTACCACCCGACACACTAACCGATAGCCTACAAGACTTGGATAATCAGATGCAACAAGTCTTGGCAACAGAAGATCTACCACCCCGTGACAAAGCCAGACTATATCAACAAACCTTGCAGCGGTATCTGAATCGCCTCGAGCAGCATAGGCACAAACCATTAGGTCTGGTGGATATCAAGGAACAAAAACCCGAAGTCAGCGCCTTACCGGTACCAGTAGTCGAGACACCGCCTGCTCAGCTAACACCGAAGGTAGACGAACCCAAAGCCCCAGCAGAGACACCTGTGGCTACACCGGGTTATAAACTGCGGAAGAAGAAGAGTAGGATACCTACACCCCGATGGGAAAAATGGCCGCGCAATTAAGAAAGTATTACTATGACCCAGAGAAACCGGGGGCCTATGGTGGTGCTGTCGCTTTACATCGAAATAACAAACTTCCAGCTAAAACCATTCAGAAATGGTTACGTCATCAGGATACCTACACGTTACATAAACCGATTCCGTCGTCGATTTCAGAGACGTCAGACCATAACCGGTGGTATAAATCAACAGTTTCAAGCCGACTTGATAGATATGCAAAAATTACGAAGGTACAATGACGGTATGGCCTACCTAGTGACGTGTATCGATGTGTTTAGTAAATATGCCTGGGCCATCCCGATCCAGAAGAAAACGGGGAAAGAACTAGTGGCGGTCGTGAGTAAAATATTTGAAGAGGGCCAACCGATAAACTTTCAGACCGACTAAAGGTTCAGAATTCGTCAATCGAACTTTCTTAAAATTTCTGACTGACCGAGGCGTGCATTTCTTTACCACTGAGAACGAAGATGTGAAAGCCGCCGTGGTAGAAAGATTCAACCGAACTCTTAAAGAAAAAATGTGGCGTTATTTTACCAAGACCAATACACTGCGCTACGTCGACGTGATAGATAAATTGATCCAGAACTACAATGGTTCGTATCACCGGAGTATTCGCATGGCCCCTGTGCAAGTTAACAACACTAATCAAGAAGAAGTGTGGAATAATTTATACCGTAAAACAGACGCATCAAGAAAAGTGTATTTCACAGCCGGCGACCGTGTCAGGTTAGCTCAAAGCCAACAACCTTTTAAAAAAGGTTATATGTCGGGTTGGACAGAAGAACTGTTTACCGTTAGTCGTATAAACCAGACTAGTCCGGTGACGTATGTGCTAAAAGACGATTCAGGGGAGGAACTTAAAGGGTCATTCTACCGAGAAGAAATACAATTGGTGGGTGATAAAGAAATTTATCGTATCGAAACAATCTTACAAGAAAGGTGGAGGAAAGGTAGTGGTAAAGAGTATTTAGTCAAGTGGTTTGGTTATCCCAATTCATTCAACAGCTGGATAGCCGACACAGCAACTAGCCAGCTATGGAGACTAGTGGTATGGCCGAAGACAACCTGGAAAATATGGTGTTGCGTCCACAGACTAGGGACGGGGAAAGAACTTCGTTCTGGTCGTTTTTTGGACAACGAGTGCCGCGGCCAGAGATTGTATTCATCTGCCAAACCCTCGTTATATATAGCGTAATTGCTGTGTCACTATTCAATCTGACTCAAGGCAGCGCAGACGCAGCAGAAGGCAAACTGTGGGTCGCTCTAATGAGTAGTTGTTTGGGTTATATGCTACCTAATCCCTAAGCTAGATAAACAATGAGTTTCTATTTGGTGTTACCGAGTAATACGGCCCCGGAATGTGTTCCCGAACAACCACCCAGGTCACTTTTTCGTCAAGTTGCCGCAGACTATTGAGGTGAGTCAACAATACGAAGTGGGCCTGGCCGAAATTCAATTCCCCAATACGTATTTTAACGGTTTGTCGGGGGAAATTTGGATCCAGTACTTTCCGCCCAAAGGTAGTGGTCTGGAACCTGTAACCTTTGAATGTCCACCGGGTCCGTTCACCACCCCAGAAGCTTTCATCGAGGAGTTGAATAAGTTGTGTGTCGAAACCCAAGTAGACGAGAAAGTAAACATCAAATTCACGCTACGTACACCTTGGAACAAAGTCGCAATGAAACTACTTGAAAAAGGCGCCCACGTTAAAATTAGTGAGAGGTTGAAAAAAATGTTGGGTTTTCCAACCTCAACTCTATCAGACGACAATGCCTTATTATACGGTAATGTGGAATTGGAGATGGATAGCGTCGTTAAAAATATCTACGTCTATTCTGATCTCGTAGCTGCCAGACCAGTCGGAGACGCCATGGTTCCTTTACTAAGGACTGTCCCTATATTGGATCGCTTGTTGCCGTCAGTGTATCGTGTCTACGACTAAACCACACTACGTCCAGTTAAGTCGATTCTCCTTCGACACGGTGGAAATACTTTTAACTACGGAGACGGGAAAAACGATACCACTCAACGATGGGACTTCAGTGCTAACTTTACATTTTCGAGCCCGGAAACTCTCAGAGCTCGAATAGACTAAAATGTGTTTTTATGTGCCCATCGACTCGTTTCCTACTATACGAACAGGGTGCTGAAATTAGACTTAGTTGGCGGATATTTTACAAGTCCCCTCGTCAGCGAGACTGACGTCCGTTCTTTCCGGCCTGGGTGACGTAGATTTGGACCAGGGTACGCAAAATATCTATTCCGACATTGTCACCTCGCGTGTGGTCGGCGCTGTGATGGTACCATTACTACGGACTCTACCTGTCCTAGACAGATCCACCACCTCTGTATTTAGGCTGTACGATAAACCACATTACGTTCCACTCTGTCGGTTCTCCTTTGACACGATTGAGCCTCTTATAACCGACGAACGGGGGAAACCTATCCCATTCACAGGTGGGACATCGGTAGTGACGCTGCATTTTCGAACCAACAAACGTTTTGAGGTGGTTTAACCATGGTTAGACACGTGCCAATCCGACGCAATCCCAAACTATACGAGGAATATTTCTGTAATCAAGCCGGCAGCGGTCTACCCGTTTTTGTGGGTGGTCGGAGTCAGCGAGGTCATGGAATTGGTAGTTTCTTTAGTGGTCTTGGTCGAACAATTCTTCCTTGGTTGAAGACTGGTGGCAAAGCCCTTTTGCGGGAAGGGTTGGGTACGGGTTTGCAGGTGGCTCAAGACGCCCTAGCCGGTCGGAATGTCGGCGAGTCCTTCAAAGAACACGCCAGGGACGCCGGTCAACGACTGCTCCAGGGCGCTGCTCAACATATCAGCCAATCAGGTAGCGGCGTCAGGAAACGAAAACGAGCCGCCCCGCCCGGTCAGCCCAGTAAAAGAATAAAACCAGCCGGCAGAAAGCGATCGGCTCATAAGAACCACCAACACCAGCGGGGACATTCGGATATTTTCTCGTAATGGCGTTAATACATCCCAAGTCGTGTGAGTGCCTACATTCTGGTCTGGATTTGTTTAGCGTGCCACCTACCCAGACGGCCGTGGAAGAAGGACAGTTTGTGGAGATTCATCCGTTGGCCACGTTAGCCTATGGGGCACCCATCGAGTTCTCCATCTCTGGCGTGGGAGAGGATTATATAGATTTATTTAATACTTTTCTGCACGTGAGGGCCAAAGTTACACTTCCCAACGGTGACGACCTACCGAGCACCGCCGAAGTCGGTCCCATAAATTATTATTTGCATAGTTTGTTTTCTCAAGTAGACGTGTCTTTGAATGACACTCTTATTTCACCGAGTGAAAATTCGTATCCGTACCGGGCCTACTTGGAAGCTCTTCTGAATTATGGTGCAGAGGCCAAAAAGAGTCATCTGACGTCAGCACTATACTACCCAGATACTCCTTTGTATATGACAGACACGAAGGGTGAAACCAATAAAGGTCTAGCCAAAAGACGATCTTTAGCCAGCTCTAGTGTGGCGATGGATATGATGGGCCGTCTACATTCCGATATTTTCAATCAGGACAGGTACATGCTGAATGGGATCGATATCAAAATCAAACTAACCCCCTCAAAATCTGTCTTTAATTTGATTGCCACGGATGTAAACGGTGGTTACAAAAGTGTCATTACTCATGCCACCCTCTTGGTGAGGAAAGCTAAGTTAAATCCAGCTATCTCTCTGGCTCATGAAAAAGCCTTATTGAGAGCCAATGCCAAGTATCCCATTAAAAGGGTAGTGGTAAAAACCTTTTCTATCCCGAAAGGTATGTTTTCCCACACGCAAGATAACCTCTTCCTCAGCCAGACGCCGACCCGGGTGGTGATCGGCTTAGTGAATGCGTCGTGTTTCAACGGCGAGCTAAACACTAACCCCTTCATATTCAATCATTATCAGTTAAACTATTTGAGTTTGATGGTAGATGGGCGTAGTGTCACAGGCAAACCCTTAACCATGAATTATACCACAGGTCAGTATGCGCGAGCTTTCCATGGTACCAATTTGGCCCTCGGTCTGACCGGTAAGGATGTCGGGAATGGTATCAATTTTGAGAGTTTCAGTCAAGGGTTCGCTCTTACGCTTTTGATCTGACTCCCAGTATATTAGACGGGGAGCAGTTTGAACTGGCCAAATCCGGTCCACTGTCACTGGAACTTAAGTTTGCCGTTATAACGGATGCACCTCTACAAGTCATCATATACGCGGAACTCGACTCGGTTCTAGAAATTTCCAAGACGAGGCAAGTGCTAACCGATTACGTAGCATAATGGATACCCAACACCTAAGACAGTTACTCATGTCTGACCCGTTTGTTCGACGACTTTCGCTAGTCAACGTATGTGCTAGAGATCAATTGCCTAGACACATTGATAGAACACAACCAGCCGCTTTTATCGTCAACACCGACACCAGTGCTTACTCTGGGTCACATTGGATCGCCCTATATTTCGATGGCCTAGGTCAGTTTGAATATTTCGATTCGTTTGGTTTGCCGCCATTACACGCCGACATTATCCGCTTTATACGACGTAACTCGGACCAATCACCTATGTACAATACCCGTATGTTACAAGACATCAATAACGCCACTTGCGGGCTGTACGCCCTGTATTTTCTGGTGATGAAATGCCGCGGCGCGAGCCTGTCGCGTATCCTGCAGCCGTTTGGTCACAGACAACACGTGAATGACCGCCTCGTGTTTCGATTGGTTAGCCCGTGGTTGAAAAAGACAAGTCCAGACACGTTTAAAATCAATCGATAAACTATGTCCTATAAAACGAGACGAACTGGCCACCTTCGTGTTTCGTGCCCGCCACGCTCAAGATGTCTACAGCTACCTGGATATTCATGTCAAGAACTGCTGAAATGCCCAGACCACTAGCCAACGGTTTGAAAGCGGCGACAGTTTCTCAATACCGAGGCACTACGACGCTACATTTACGCAAGTATTTCGGTGTCTCTGAGCTCAAGTACCCGACCAAGGTGGGAATTACACTCACGAGAGCAGAGTTTGAGTCTCTCCTATCAATGAAGGATGACATTCTAGCGGATTTCGATAAACTAACTTACCAACCACCCGAGGTGTCTAGTAAAGACCAGTCTACCTACACTCAAGACCCCGTGACGTTTTATGAAGACCAGTCTACCTACAACTCCAGACGTACCAGATCCGCCCTACCTATGACTACAGTCAAGACATGCCACTGAATGACCAGACAGCTTTCTACAGTAATCAAATCCCGCTGATCCCTTTGGGACGTAAACGACGCAAGCTTTAGATGTTGTAACCGAATAGATGTTGTCTACCAATAAAATCTGTGTGAAAAATGTTACCTTTTTGTTTGTTTTCTTTATTGGTGTTATTATTGTGTTCTTACCTGTGTCTTACGGTTGTTCAGTGGTATCACAGTCGACACGTTTCTTGAGGTTAGTGTTTGTTATTTTGTGTCATGATCACCCCTCGGCTCCACACGTAATGAAGGTGGTTGATTGTTAAAACCGACTTCGGTTGTGGTGGTAGTTGGGAAGGATGCAGTAGTTATATTGTATTTTATTGTATAGGTATTCTACAACAAACTAACTGAATAACAACACCATCTACACCCTTCCGTCTAATACATATTGGTACTTTGCCCTGTCCTGTGGCATGCGCGTCTACGTCGGTCATAATACCGCATGATAATGATGGTGACTGTTTTGTGTTTGTACATTTTTTTTTTTCCACTTCTTACAAAGTGTTCCGATCTGTGTAGGAACGGACACAATCTTATCTGTACTAATAGGCGAGGAGACATAGTGCAGAATGTGGTTTAGATATTAATATGTAAACGAAAACTATGATACTCTGCGTTGGAAGGGCGAGATCATCAACGATCATCTTAGTAAACGAGGAAATACTAGAGCAAGAGATTTAATAACAGATGGTGACAGACATGAAACAGAAATTTTAAAAAATAGAACAACAAACATACTTTCAATGACATCCAAGTGTGATAAAATATACGCTTGCGTAAACTTTAAGGCGAGCAAACGAATTTATGAAAAAAAAAAAAACTAGAGATGGCCTTGTGGAGATTCAAATCAATATCCCTTGCGCCCGACTCCGTGGTTCTATCCACTCAACCATTGATGGTATGATTTAAATTTCAACCTTACAACTTGCTCAGATTTTCGGAAGTACAACAAGCGGGGTGAGAGAAGTTCTACACACAGACAATCGATACGTCATGAATGAAAAAAAAAAAAAAAAAAGTCGACGTGTGAACAGATCGATAGGCACATTTCGCTGTTAGTATTTCAGTTTTGTGATAATAAAAAATACAGATGAGACGATAAAATTCCACAACTGTTTTTCGGGATGTTGTAACACAACGCTATCTTTCTGTTTTCGTGGAGCGTGAATGCGCGGATAAAATATTCGGTTGTTTTTGTTTTAACTGTTACTGAGTGATATACGGATGTTGTTAATTATGGAACTGTGTACGGGTGAGTTACTGATTAATTAATGTTTGTTGTATATACTGTTACATCCTAGATCAACTTAGCAGTCATCAGGTCATCTAATTCTATTTCAAATCGTTGTTTTGTGTCCTCTGAGGCTTGCGGTAGTTTTTTATTAATGTCTAACTTTAGTATATGGTGATGATAGGGTTCTACAAACCGAATGCAATTCTGTAAGTCTGTGTATGTTAAACCACAGATCTCTGTAAGTTCATCGTGTTTTTGTGGGCCGTATAAATACAGTATCGTACTCGCTAACTGTTTGTATGTAAAATTTGTAGCTTCTATTGATATTAACAAAACGTCTGCCAGGCAAAATATTTTTGTTCTGTCTAATGGTTCTGTCATATTTGCCAAGAACAACTCCAAAAAAGTAATAGTGGAAGGGTTGTTCAGTTGATATCCAATATTTTTTAATATCTCCCGTTCCATACCTAACACGAAGCGGCTCGTGTACTCGTAACCTGTAATGTCCATTATGTGTGTAAGAGACAAGGCATAGATTTCTTCAAATTTCGAAGCAATCCACAAAGCGACGACTGCGACCAAGTCCCTTTCTACTGGCTCGATCGGACGGGCTGAAATATATTTATCTATTACATCTACCGTTAAGTGGAATGTGTGTTGTTGGAGTCCGTATTGCGCGCATACGTGTGATAACCAAACTATTAGTTTGGTTCTTGTTAATGGTTGTATTTTACCATGGTTCATATTTGCTCTCGGGTTGCGACTTATTTTTTGTTCTAACACGCTTAAAAATAGGTCTTCCATAACACTAACCTTATTTTATTTTAATTTGCGTGATAATGAACCAACAAGAGGTGTTTGTCTACTGGTAGTACTAGTCGTGTGTTTGTGACACTGAGAGCGCAGTAGTCATATTTTATTGGCTGGGTAAATATTGATCGAGTAACTAAGTTAACTGTACTCATCTTTGATAATTTCACATCTTGAAAGAAGAAACACCCAGATAGCAATTATCTTTTTTTCTTCCTGTAAATTACATTGTCGCTCGGTGAAAACTTTAAGAAAATTGTGTAATTACCTCTAAAATATGAAAAATTGTCTAGTCGCATCTGGTACTGAGTAACCACCACAATTATGTTTGAAGAAAATTGACACTTGTAAGGGTAAAAACACAGTAGACCTGTTGATTATAATTATCTCTTTGTAGGTTAGGCGCAGTAGTCTTGGTGATCTGTCATTATCTAATTACGCTTTCGAGGAGTTTGTAGGCACGGTGGAATTATGTTGAAACAGACAGCTGCTTTCAATTACCCAATTACCAAATTACCCTTGTAAATCTATGAACTGGGACTTTCAACCGTTAAATTATGATTATAGATGATGAGAGGTCGATAGAATCACTGTAGTAGAGGTTGTACACAATCTGAAGTCGATAAACAGAGGTGCTGTCTTCTTGTAACTGTCAGTGACATGTCACACACGGAAAAAAAATCTATGGATGAATGAGGCGTCGCTTTAATGTAACAGTCTAGATATACGGCAGGAGATGTGGCATTTGTAATTGATTGAGTCAGAATCTCAATCACATACAGACAATTTTTTTTTTATTTCAAACTACCGCTCACGGAGAGTGAAGACACACACGCACAATGAACTCAGTCGGTCATGATTCAGACGTAGAGATGTTCATGTTTTATTATTTCTTTTTTTTTTTTTTTTTTAAATGTTTTTTAAACATTTTTTCTTTTCTTTTTCTATGTTGTACACAACACGTACCTACTCTGACCACGCACGCCACCTATGATGAGTCACTAGACCAGACCGCCTCTGACCACCTACTTAAAATACCTGAAGAGTTATCGCCCTTTGTGGTGGAATATCGATTTCCACCACAAATTCGCGTGCTAACCACGTTACTACACTACTCACAAGGTTGTCTTTGACAGTGATAGGTTAGTGAACTACAAGTGTGAATAGAGGCAATAGAGTAACAAACACAGCATAAAAATGCCATAGAAGCCTCGTGTTTTTACGGAAATATTAGTTAGTTTAGTTTAGTTTAGTCGACTGATCAACATCGCGGCACACATAAGTGCACCGTTCTACTTCTAACTCAAGCCAGAGTCCGGAGAATCTCAGCTAAGTGCACGAACTCCGTAGCACCGACGAGGATCCTGAAATACTTTGGGTAGAATTGTAACTCAAAATTTTGAACGGGCAGCGCCGTTAGGCTACTCTTTTCCGATTTCCAACAGCCAAGGGATTTTTTACGTGCGCAAAAATACACACGGGAGTCCGATCTCATTACCCAGAGACCAGGGGGAAATTTTGTTACTAGAAGTCCACGTAAAAAAATCCCGGCCCTTTCCAGGGCTTGAACCCGGGACCTCCAGCACTCGAGGCGGACACCATATCTCGAGACCACTCAGCCCCCCCCCCCCCCATACAGACAGACAGGCAGGCAGGCAGGCAGGCAGGCAGGCAGGCAGGCAGGCAGACAGACAGAAAAAACATTTGAAAGCAATTCTCTTGATCTGATGCAGCAATTCCAAACCAAACATTGATGATACTTTGAAAGCCAAATATCTGTTTTACACATTTCACTAACCTTATTTGCTGAATTGTTTGTGAGATTCGGATATGTGCACACTAGGTCTGATGTAACTATCTATCTTTTTGCTAACGTCGCCTTCTTTGATAACATTTTTTTTCAGTGAATAAATATGTTGGTTGTATTTATTTTGTTTTGTTTTGTTTTGTGTGTGCATTGCACGCCGCTCACCCATGATTAACTTATATTTTCGTCTTTTCCCTCAGAGATTTCGTTCTGGCTTGCAAATATTGTTAATGCTAGTTGCATATCCTATACAGGACGTTTGCAGTCAGCACCAGCATTTTTTGCTGTTGTTGATGTCTTGGCAAGTTTACGTTCAGTAGTTAGTCATTGCTTTCTGAACGACCGGCACCCATAGCTTAAGGTAAAAAACAAGCGCAACGCGGTCTGCTGCCAAATCGCGTGCAGCTATGTTTCAAACGCGGGTATACGGGATTACAAAGAGCGTCCGTAATATCTTCGCCACGGAGACCGGTGCAAGTATTGTACAGAATGAGTATCCGGCCCGCGCATGTCATTATTGTCAGTTATCCGGCCCGCCGTGATAAAAGTTTGGTAACCCCTGATCTAGAACAAGAAAGATCTCTAAAATAAGCAAGTGCAGTGCTAAATGATAAGACAATAAGGAGATTGTTGCTTAAATACAACAATACTGAAGATGGGTCTTAAAATAAGTATGTGCAGACAAAAAAAATAGATAAGAATAAAAGTAAATTGTTGTTAAGTGAATTGATAATCAATATTATATGGCCAATAGGACTAAGTAAAGCTAAATGAAATAGAACAGTTCACAAAAATACTATATAACATTTAATTTTAGCTTGTAACAGGCAAGCTTTTTTCACTGCCCTCTACAGCTAGGCAATTTTTAATATTGTGTGACTTTTCTAGCTTATCAAATTAATGCTATGCATTAAGAAGTTATTGTAGAGCTCTTTAGTGTACTAGTATTTCATTTTGTTGATAAAACAAGTAAATACAGTGACATTGCAGCTAATTGTGTTCGAATTCATCGTGTTGTTTTCATATGCTGACCTGATTTACTTTAAATGCTATTTTCTCATCATATTTTCCAAATACTCGCTATGACAACACATTTCAACTATTAAATGTACCCTTCTTTTTAAATTGCTTCATCGACCTCACAAAGGCATTTGACCTCGTGAGCAGAAGCCGCCTTTTAAAGGTTCTAAAAAGGTTGGATGTCCACCCACCCTTCTTAGTCTCGTAAAATCATTCCACGAAAACATGCAGGGGACCATTTTATTTGACGGCTCAAAATCCCAGACATTCAGCATCAGCAGCGGAGTAAAGCAGGGCTGCGTGCTTGCTCCTACACTCTTTGGTATCTTCTTCGCCGTTCTCTTAATGCAGGCATTTGGGACTGCCACTGAAGGCGTATAACTCCACACAAGATCTGATGGCAAACTTTTTAACCCATCAAGACTCAAGGCAAAAACCAAAATAAGATCAAGATGCGTAAGAGAACTACTTTTTGCAAATGATGCAGCACTGACTACTCATACAGCAGAACATCTCCAAAGGCTCTTAGATCGTTTTGCAGCCGCCTGCAAAGACTTTGGGCTCACCATTAGCCTAAATAAAACACAGGTGATGGAACAAGATGCTGGTGCGCCTCCGTCAATCAAAATTTCTAATTACGAGTTGAAGGTCGTCCACAAGTTTGTGTATTTGGGGTCGACTGTCATTTAACTGTCATTTACTGCCAATATAGTACCTTGCGGTGTATGGCAGAGGGGTCTTTGAGCCTGAGGAATAAGGGCCGCCTGGCTAATGCAGTCGCCGCGAACTGTGCAGGTTAGGATTTTCTTTTTGCCCCCGACAGAAAAAAATCCCGCACCTTACCGGGGATCGAACCCGGGTCTCCCGAATGAGAGTCCGGCGTTCTATCCACTCGGCCAGCCGCTCCTCACGACAATATCAGATAATCTTTCATTAGAGACAGATATCGACAAACGCATTGGAAAGGCTGCCACAACATTTTCCAGGCTAGCTAAAAGAGTTTGGGAGAATAATAGACTAACAGAGCGTACAAAAGCTCAAGTATATAAAGCTTATGTTGTTAGCACACTACTCTATGGGTCAGAATCCTGGACCCTGTACTCAAGACAGGAAATGAAGTTGAATTCCTTCCACATGAGATGTCTGAGACGTATCCTGGGCATAACATGGACAGACCACATAACAAACAAACATGTGCTTGAAAGAGCAGATATTACCACAGTGCACACCCTCCTCAAGCAGAGACGCCTCAGGTGGCTGGGCCAGGTATCTCGAATGGAGGATGAACGTATTCCCAAAGATCTCCTATACGGAGAACTAGCCACAGGAAAGAGGCCAACCGGAAGACCCCAAATGCGATATAGGGATGTGTGTAAACAAGATATGAAAACCCTTGGAATAGATCCAGACACGTGGGAAAGAGTAGCAACAGACAGATGCTCCTGGAGAAGAGAAGTACCAAATGGACTGGTGCTCTTTGAGCACAATCGGATCCAACAAACTGAGGATAGGCGGCACAGGCTTAAAACGCAGTCACTTACTGCGGGACTTGCCTCGTCTTACAGATGCGGAAACTGTGACAGGGATTGTCACTCTCGCATTGGACAATACAGTCACCAGCGGTGCTGCCAGGTACCTCCGAAGCGGCACAACTCTATAGTCCTTCAGGACTGAAAGGGGCCTACTATGTTTAAAATGTTAATGTCTTTTACTTTTTAGTAGCTTTGCCCTCTGGCAACAAAAAGTGAAGCGAAATAAAATATACCTTGGGTAGCAAATCCGTTGCATTTAAAGTCCGAATCATTTGCAAGGTGCCACTATATTCTTGATCCAGACACTTGTTCTACGGCTCTTAGCTGAGCAATTTGGCTGAAAGTCTCTGGGTCAATATTCCCCGTATTGCGAGTACCGGACCGTTATGCTCACTCTGTTGCGTGAAGGTGAGATGCTGAGCCGGCAGCATCTGCAGCCCAACTAGTGAGCGTTACCAGAGGTAGAAAACAGCGTCCCAGGGCCACATTGAGTGAGCGTTATCACATGTGGAAAACCGCCTCTACAGCTCTCAGCTGATGAATATGGCTGAACACCCCTAAGTCAATATCTCCCGGATTGGAGAGCCTGGCCATGAGATGCTGAACCGGCAGCATCTGCTGCCCAACTCGTGAGCGTTAACAAAGGTGAAAACAGGTGTGCCCGGGGGCACATTGAGTGAGCATTATAAAAGATAGAAAAACGTCTCTACGGCTCTTAGCTGAGAGAGTTACCAAAGGTGGAAAAACGTCTCATTTACACGAAATGGAATTGCTTGGCTAGTGAATCCATTACGTGGAAGTCCGAAGCGAAAGCTTGCTGTGTGTACGTTATCTGCATACGGGTCCCTCCTAGTCTTCGGAGGATGTGATGAACGGGAGGATCAATATACGGAAGTTAGGCTAAGCAGCCATGTGCAGGACGTGACGATTCCTTGGGTGAGCCCAGTACCAAAGCGCTATGTGTCGGCTCTGCAATTATGGAAGCCTCTTTAGATGGTGGAGAATGCCCATGGTCTACCCCTGCCATTCTTTGAGGATTGACCGGAATCTCTTCGGCTGTTCTGAGTAGACCAGCTGGGATAGGGATGACACCATAACAGCAAGAGTCGAGAAAGCGACCCGAAATCCCGAATGGGAATATTGCTTGGCTGGCAAACCAATCTTGTGGAAAGTGAACCGAAAGCTCCCTGGGTGGATGTCGTTTGCAGACTGACTTCTCATGGTTTGCGTGGGGGAGCGGCCTGTGGCAAACGAAATGCCCAATATATGGAAGTGAGGAAGTGAAGCAGCCACGCGCAGGACGTGATGATTCCTTGGGTGAGCCCAGTACCACAGCGCTATGTGTCGGCTCTGCAATTTTGGAGGCCTCTTTGGATGGCGGATAATGCCCATGATCTGCTCCTGCCTTCCCTTGAGGGTTGACCGTGATGTCTTCGGCCGTTCTAACTTGACTAGCTGGGATGTGGACCACAACAGTGAGAGTTGAAAGTCCTTCAAAACACCCGGGAAGGCTAACCCGGTCAACAAACGCCCGCAGAAGCCGGATGTGTCGGCCTAAGGGCGCAAATAAACTTGGCACAACACTTGGCACAACGCAAATACGTCTGGGGGGAAAAAAAACTCCGGATGAACGCAGAAGAAGAAGAAGACCCAGCTTGACTGCTTATTGTCCACGCTTCAACCCATACAAAAGTATAGGTTCTATATAGTACTTCAACACTCTTTTTCTCGTTTCAGTTGATATCTTTTTATTGGTCAGTATGTTTTTCATCTTGCAAAAGGCTACCTTCGCAATGGCAATTATTGTTCTAATCTCTTCAAGGCATCTCCCATCAGATGTTATGACTGTGCCGAAATAACTGTATCGATTCACTTGCTTAAGAATATGCCAATTTACTCGTATATCACATTGTGGTATTTCCTTCTTCCCAGTGACGACCATAATCTATGTCTTCTTAATATTCACTTCTAACCCTAGTTGTTCACTGTGTGCAACAACCGCATCTACTAAATGTTGCAGATCCTGCTCATTGTCTGCAATCAAAACTGTATCATCTGCATTTCTAATGTTATTGATGTATCGTCCCCCAATGTTGATTCCTTCCATATCTTCTATATTTCTGAAAATATTTTCACTGTACAGGGGAAAAAAAGATCTGAAGACATTACACATCCCTGTCTCACACCTCTTTTAATAGGCTGATATTGACCTACATCGTTATCAATTCTGATGGCAGCTTATTGTTTACAATGTATGTTTTTTTTTAAAGTCTAATGTCTTTTTCATGAATTTGTAGATCGTCAAGCATCCTTATTATGTCGACATGTCTCACAGCCTTTGCGTAGTCAATCAAGCAAAGATATAGATCTTTGTTCACTTCTATAGAACGTTCAATTACTGTTCTCAGTATATACACATCATTTACTGTGCCCTTGCCTTTTACAAACCCACATTGTTCTTCTCCTATTTCGAGTTGTATTTTCTTCCTAACTCTTTGCGTGATAATTCTCAGCAGAATCTTCGTGATGTGGCTCATTATACTAATTGTTCGATGTTGATATATATCGTTATATCTACTCCAAATTCTTCCAATACTTCTAAATGAAAATTAAGTGAAATTAATAAATGAAGAAATCACGAAACAAAAATATAATAATCAGAGAAGTAGAACGCAACACCATCAGATATCAGCACTGACCCTACATCAAAGAAGATCTGATATGAGAGCAAGAGAATTCCCAAGAAGAAAATGGACTGACGACATCAAAGTCATTGAACATTCACACAGAATGACTATCCAATGCCACCTACTGAGCGCTGGAGCGTCATCTAATCATCTATTCCTCCCCACTACGCTTGACGACAAAAGTGAAGATTATGATGATGACAGATCTGAAACACGAGCTTGAATAAAAATGGTCATAGTGAAGGGACTTTGGGGCATCATTTAGGGGCCAAATGAAAGAATAATTAGAATTGTATATCAACAGGACACATGTCGACATCTGGAATATAGGTTTACAGCAGGGGTGATAAACCTTTTTTCTGCCAAGTGCCATTTGGATTTTTATAACATCATCCACGGACCATACAAAATTGACGGTGATGTCCTCGGTTGTGGTTTCCTCCGATGTAGAGGTCTTTCTCGTTAGTGTTGTTGTGGACTTTTCCGCTGCTGCTGGCTTCAGCTGTAGTCATTGTAGTCTTTGGCGTCGGTTCAGTGACGGGAGCGGCTTCAGCTGTAGTCATTGTAGTCTTTGGCGTCGGTTCAGTGACGGGAGCGGCTTCAGCAGTAGTCATTGTAGTCTTTGGCGTCGGTTCAGTGACGGGAGCGGCTTCAGTTGTAGTCATTGTAGTCTATGGCGTCGGTTCAGTGACGGGAGCGGCTTCAGCCGTAGTCATTGTAGTCTTTGGCGTCGGTTCAGTGACGGGAGCGGCTTCAGTTGTAGTCATTGTAGTCTATGGCGTCGGTTCAGTGACGGGAGCGGCTTCAGCTGTAGTCATTGTAGTCTTTGGCGTCGGTTCAGTGACGGGAGCGGCTTCAGCTGTAGTCATTGTAGTCTTTGGCGTCGGTTCAGTGACGGGAGCGGCTTCAGCTGTAGTCATTGTAGTCTTTGGCGTCGGTTCAGTGACGGGAGCGGCTTCAGTTGTAGTCATTGTAGTCTATGGCGTCGGTTCAGTGACGGGAGCGGCTTCAGCTGTAGTCATTGTAGTCTTTGGCGTCGGTTCAGTGACGGGAGCGGCTTCAGTTGTAGTCATTGTAGTCTATGGCGTCGGTTCAGTGACGGGAGCGGCTTCAGCTGTAGTCATTGTAGTCTTTGGCGTCGGTTCAGTGACGGGAGCGGCTTCAGCTGTAGTCATTGTAGTCTTTGGCGTCGGTTCAGTGACGGGAGCGGCTTCAGCTGTAGTCATTGTAGTCTATGGCGTCCGATCAGTGGCGGGAGCGGCTTCAGCTGGTGTAGGAGTAGGACTGCTGTATGTAGAATCAGGATCAGCAGTCGCAGCGGCCTTCCTCGCCTCTGCCTTCTTTTTCCCGGCTGCATACAGTGCGTGTCTTTTTGCAGTACTTTTAATACGAGGCATCCTCTGTACTATCAGATTTCAATCTGCTTCTCGATAGAGCGTCGAGTCGAATGTGATGAGAACATTCCAGATGATTTTGTGGGGCTTTATCGGCACACGCGCCTGAGGTTCACTGCCCCTGGTCTATACCATGGTGTGCAGCCGCCAACACAGCATTGTGCAATATAGACAAAGTGCAGAATCAAAAGCTTAGAATTAGTACAGGAGCAATGGAATCCACACATCCACTAAACCACTGAAGAGGCGTTGCAGGGCTATGCAGGGAGCCAAAGAAGAATACCATCAACAGAAAATATGAACATCACATAAATAATCGGGCTGATGCAAATAAATAAATTTACCGAAGTGGTTACAGTCTAGGAATGAAGTAGTATCACCATTAACATCATAGGAAAGGGGTACGTGTAGAGAAATGCACTTAATCCTGTGCCATCTTTATAAATATAATTTCAGTTTGAGATGGGATTGCCAACTACTAATAGTCGAAAACTACATAATTATACGTATGGAATCCACACATCCACTAAACTACTGAAGAGACGTTATCACAAAAGTGATGGGTTCCAAATGTTGCTGTATGTAGCCGAGGCGCGGTGTTGGGGTGAGCGCCCAACATTGCTTAAATACCTCAATGGCTCGTGAATACATAACCTATGCAGCAAAAGTCCAACTCCTGGCCTTCACGCGGCGGACCTGTTTAAACTAGCAGGAGAAGGGGCGACGGCGAATCTCTGGCGCCAGAAAATAACCAGTATGCTCTAGATGTGTATGCACGTACATGCATGCGCAGACAGGTGTGTGCGCGTGTACACATCTACACTCGAGTGAGACCACAGTCTGCTCTAGCAAAGAAAGGTGCTGAAGTCGGAGGCAACCAGCCAAGAAGCGCACCACAGAAATCAGGATGCCACGCAATCACGCAAAATGGAATATGTCGACTACTGCTAATCGTTATGGTGCTCGCCCTGCTTTGGACCCCCAGGCAGGTGCAGTGCCGGGTCCTATGTCTCGAAAGGGTCCAACCCCAACTACTGGAGGTCCTTCTCAGATGTCCTGTGGAGCCAGGGGACATGAGAATAGGATGACTGGCCTTACCAAACGAAGACTTAAAATAATGCACTGGAATGCGGAGGGAGTCAGCAACAAAAAAATAGAATTAGAAAAAATCTTGGACCAAGAAAAAGTAAGCATATGTTGCTTGCAAGAAACTCACCTCAATGAAAATATAGCCTTCAAAATCAGAGGCTACCAGTGTTACCGATCTGACCGAAAGGACAGGCGAAAAGGTGGGATACTTACCCTTGTAAAAAATAACATCACTGCTTCCCAAATCAAAGTCTATATGGAAGGGGCTGAGTATCAGACACTTAAACTTAAAACAGGCTATACAGACCTACATCTGATCAATTACTACTGTCCAAGTGACCGCCCACAGGCACTGGACACACTACCACTAAAAGAAAAAATGATTGTGTGTGGCGATTTCAACAGCCACTCGCAGAGCTGGGGCTATGATCACATGGACCAGAGAGGAGAGAGACTGGAAGACTGGCAGGATGAGAATAGATTCATGTTGATTAACAAGCCGTCCGACCCACATACTTTCTACTCGAGATCATGGCACTCTACAACTACACCTGACCTGGCTTTTCATTCACCAGACCTGGAGTGGAACATTACACGAATTGTTGGGAAACAACTTGGTGGCAGTGACCATCGGCCAGTCTTTCTAACCGTAGAAAATGAGCTTGTAAGTGAAAGCAGCACCCTCTCGAGGTGGAACTACAAGAAAGCAGACTGGGCAATGTACAAGCATCGCACCAGCATATTGGTTAGAAACCTGAACACTGAGAAAGACATAAATAAAGTAGTTGAAGAGTTTGGGAAATGCATACTACAGGCAGCGCGAGAAACAGTACCAAGAGGAGCCCGTAAACAATATAAACCCTACTGGAGTAGTGAACTGGAACAGTTGCATAATGATGTTGAAGTGTGTAGAAAGCAAGCAGAGGCCACACCCAGCCAAGAGCACCACAATAAATTCCAGCATGCAAAAGCCAAATTTCAAAGGGCCAAGCTGCAGGCTAGACGGAAAAGCTGGCAGGAGAAAACGGAGTCTCTGAACTTTGAAAGAGACACAAGGAAATTGTGGAAGCTAATAAAACAGCTTAATGACGAGGGCACAGGGAGAAACTCAAAAATTGCGCTACATAAAGATGGAAAAATCTTAACAAGAAAGCAAGCAGCTGACCATTTTGCGGACTCGTTCGCACAAGATAGCAATATCAAAATTAGTCCAGAGAAACAACAAGAGATTCGAGAGAAACGACAACATACAGGACAGAAGGAAATAGTACATGAGGTTCTGGAGGCACCCATCACAATCAGCGAACTGGAGCTAGCCATATCAAAACTGAAAATGAGAAAGTCACCAGGAGCTGATAGTATCTCCAATGAAATGATCAGGAACCTAGGAACAGAGGCCAAAACAAAGCTGTTGCAGATCTTCAATAACAGCTGGACCTTAGGCAGTGTTCCACAAGCCTGGAGAGAAGCAATCATGATACCCCTCCTAAAATCAGGGAAAGATGGTTCCATTGCCTCTAGCTACAGACCAATTAGCCTCACCAGCTGTCTCTGCAAAACACTGGAGCGCATCATCAATCACAGACTGCAGTGGTACATTGAAAGTAAAAACATCCTTATGCCACAGCAGGCTGGCTTTAGGCAGTGCTACTCTACGGAAGATCAGACAACCTACCTCTCTCAAGAAATTGAGGATGCATTCCAAGAGAAGAAGCTGGTGCTTGCAGGCATGGATAGATCTGAAGAAAGCCTTTGACAAAGTCTGGAAAGAAGGTCTGATGAAGAAACTGAGAAACTGCAAAGTCAATGGAAGAATGTACAAATGGGTGAAAGCATACTTGCACAACAGAAGAGCCCGAGTACAGATAGACGGACTCAAGAGCAAGAAAGTACTACTGCGTCACGGTGTCCCCCAGGGCGGAGTCTTGTCCCCCACACTTTTTCTAATCTTCATCAATGATCTTGTTGCTCACCTACCGCATGGAATTAAAGCGGCAATGTACGCCGATGACCTGGTTCTATGGAGCACAAATGAATATGCATCAGTGGCCACCAGATTGCTACAAAGAGCTGTAGATACATTTGCTGCATGGGCAAATAGATGGTGTGTCAGCATAAACACTGACAAGTGCAGCACCACCCTATTTACCCTCTCTCCAAAACAAAAGGCAGGGATCATCCAGATAAATGGAACACCCCTAAGAGAAGATAAAAAACCAACATACCTTGGAGTAACATTTGATGGCAAGCTGACATGGAGAAAGCACATCAACAAAGCAGTAGCAAAAGCCAGAAGGAAAATAGCCATCCTGAGAAAGCTAAGTGGAACCACTTGGGGAGCCAGTACGAAAATACTTAGCAAAGTTTACCAACAGAGCATACGACCACACCTGGAATATGGGTCAACTGCGTGGTGTTCAGCATCAAAAACCACACTACAAGAGCTGGACAAGGTGCAAAATCAAGCACTTAGAGTCACCACAGGAGGGATGAGATCAACCCCTATAGTGGAAATGGAGAAGATGGGGAGGACACAGGCACTGAGTGAGCGCAGAGATACGAAAACGCTAATACAAGCAGAAAAGTTCCTCAGCTTGCCAGGTCACCCTATGAAGAACAGATTTGAAAACCTAGCTATGGGGCGGTTGAAAAGAAGTAGTTTTATCCACCAGGCCAAACGACTCTGCAGAGAAACCACTGATCTGCCCACAGTTGGTATCCCCCTAACAACTATTCCAGAGCGAACTCCATGGAAAGATGAGCATAGACTATCGTTACAAATCCAGACAAAAGTGAGAGGAATATTTGACAAGGAAGAACAGAACAGTGTGCAGCGCAGAAAGCCACTCTCAGCTTCCTTGATGAAGAATACCCACAGGATCTCTGGATCCGAGTCTACACAGATGGGTCAGCACAAAATGCTGTTCGAAATGGAGGAGCGGGAGTGTACATAGAATACCCAAATAATACTAGGGACACAGCCAGAGTACCGACAGGAAAGTACTGCCATAACTATGATGCCGAAATTGAGGCAATCAAGATAGCAACAGAGAAATTACTAAATAACAGCAATGGTACACAACCTGTGGTGCTACTAACAGATGCAAAATCAGTACTCGAGGCGCTCCTCTCTGGGAAATTGCCAGTACTAAGGACACTACTTTCTGAACTTAGCAGTCAGCATAAAGTCACCATACAGTGGATACCATCCCACTGTGGAGTACCCGGAAACGACAGAGCTGATCAATTGGCTAAGGAAGGAGCCAAAGAAGAACAGCCTGATGTGCCCGTTACATACCACCAAAAGAAAAGAATGATCAAATCAGTCAGAAAGCCACCAAAACCTGCTCAAGATGACTACCACGTTATGGACAGACCAGAACAAGTCATTATTCTGCGCCTCAGAACAGGACACAATAGATTACGCAACCACATGTATACAAAATTCAAGATTGGTGAAACAGCCATGTGCACATGTGGATTGGCGTCGCAGACAGCAGAGCACATACTCCAAGACTGCCCAAAATATAACATATCTAGGCAAACCTTCTGGCCTAGAGAGACGACAGTGGAAGATAAACTCTATGGACCACTGTGTGAACTGAAAAAAAAAACAGTTCAATTCATGCAAGAGACGACATTGCAGATATAGACATATTTCAAGCGAACGAAAGAAGAAGAGGAACAAAAGTGATAATTCAAGAAGAAAATATCTTTATACCATTCACCACTTAATGAAATATTGAAATAAAGATAACAATAACAGATTTGGCGATTTGGCAGAAGGGCGGATGAAAAGAAGTCAAGTAGCTTTATCTTTATAACGGCAATGAATGAATCACCCAAATAAACGAGAAGTAGATTGTGAGCTTTACTAAAACACGACTACAAGAGACAAATTGGACGTTGCGGCCAAAGCCTTCGTCAGCACAGGACAAACAAATACAAACCAACACAAAACTACATGAAACACACTATGACAATATTCAACTATTAAACTAATTAAAATAAAAATGTACTCATCTGAATACTGTGTCCTAGCTTGGAAGGTCTGACACACGTAGGGCGCCAGTGGATCAATAGACCGGATGTATGGTACACGGGTCAAAGGTCAAGCGGGAAGGGAGTGGGGTGGAGATGCGCCCATGTGTGCGGAAAAGTAAAATTAGAGACCGGCAAACATGTTACGGACGCAGATGACAATTGGCAATTATCGTTAAGCGCTCGAAACACAGCTGCGGAAACCTATATAGTGTTAGTACACACAGAGAGGCATGAGTGGCGGTCGTTCAGAAAATGATGGCAAAACACCGAACGTAAATCCGCCAAGAGAGTTGACTGTGATGTCATACAAAGGATCTGCACGTACCCAGATGGTGGACTGTAAGCTAGGGGTGGGAGGGGTGGGGTGGGAAGTTAAATGAAGCTGTGTTGGACATTAAGGCCGTGAGGGGAGAGTGTGCCCAACTGGAAGATGAGACGGTGTTCCAATGTCTTCCGATCCCGTTCGTGGGATGCGCATGATTTGATGGCCGTGACCTGTATGTCGGCTACGCCATGGTGGTCAGGACTGTTGAAATGCATGGATACTGGTTTCTGGGCGCCGCTGGTGATGTCAGAAAGATGTTGTCGAAATCTGTCCCCAAGACGTAATCCTGTCTCCCCGACATATCTCATGTCGCAACGTGTGCAGGTAATCGCATAGATGACGTTGCGACTGATGCATGAGAAACCCTCACGGATGTGGAAGGTCGTCTTAGGGAATGTCAGACTCTGGGTTTGAAGTACGTATGGACAGGTCTTGCAAACCGATCGAAGACACGCCACCGTGCCAGGAAGAGACTGGTGAGGTTGGGGTAGCCTGCTATGGACCAGCACATCTTTGAGGTTACGATCCCGCTTATATGCCACTAGAGGAGCCTCTGAGAAGACATCACGAGTGGTCGATTCCGCCCGGAGAATGGATAGATGTTTAAAAAGGATATTCTTGGCAGCAATATTGTGGGGATGATAAGTAAGTGAGAGGACAGGTCTGTTGTTACGTGGTTTCGGCCTGGAGGAGAGAGCCTCAGTGCGACTGATAGATTGGCAGCGGTGGAGAGCTGTAGATAGAACATTATCAGGATAGCCACGAAGGCGAAAGAAATCAAGCATCTCGTGGGCTTTTTGATGGAAGTCGTTGTTATCCTGACAAAGTCGTCGGAGACGTAACAGTTGGGAGAAAGGAATAGAACGTTTGCACGAGGGAGGGTGGGAGGAGGTATAGAGAAGGAATGAGTGCGAGTCAGTTGGTTTATAATAAACCGTCGTGCATAGACCAGCGGAACCTAAAGAGACTGTGAGGTCTAAGAAATTGACAGCCGACGAAGAAATGGTGGAGGTAAGTTTGATGCTGGGATGGAAGTCTGAAAAAAAGGCAATGAAGTTCTGTAGGTCAGGCAAGGGCATGTCCGAGACACCAAAGCAGTCGTCAATGTACCTCCTGTAGAGCTCCGGGAGCCTACCGGTGTACTGATTCCATACCTGGTGCTCTAGATAGCCCATGAAGAGGCAGGCATAACGTTATCTTTATAACGCAAGTGCCCTGCCAGCTGGTGGAAACATCTTTTAGAATTTTCAGATAAAGTTGTATAAACACCCGCGAGCAGCCGCTTTAGTGCAGTGACTAGTATCATCAGTCTGTTCGAATCCCTAGAATAAGTCGTGACAGCAGGAAAGTTGGTTGGGGGAGGGGGGGGGGGGGGGAGGGTAGAGAGGTTTGGGGAGTCGACTTGATGAGATGTTGTACAACTTGGAGCCTTGCCATGAATGAATATCGGTATCGGAAAAGATTAGCAGTACACGAGATAGAAGGATTTGGACAAACATGAAGACAAAGCCAGACTGAATGGAATATAAGAAGAAAGAGAAGTGACCACAACGGGATTCGAACCAGAGTCTCCAAATGACGATGACATTAAGATGATTTATTGTTTCGTCATCATAAGCTGGGACAGTTATATTTTAACACTTCCCGTGTTGTTATGTCCGGTTTGTGGACGCACAAAACATGGCTAAGGCTGTTGAATACCTTCTCGGTATTTTCGGTATTATATTGCGCATAGGACTGATGCAAACAAATTTACCGCAGTGGTTACAGTCTAGGAATGAAGTAGTATCACCATTAACATCATGGGAAAGGGGTACGTGTAGAGAAATGCACTTCGTCCTGTGCAACCTTACCTCACCCGCTAGACATGACATTGTTGTTTATAAAAATAAAATTTTAAACGTTTAATGTAATGTTATATAATTTATTATTTAATTATTTAATATTAATTATAATCATCATTGACATTGTAATGAAAATTTATTTATATGATGTTCATGTTTACTGTTGATGTTATACATGGATATGTGGGGAATTTAATGTAGATTTTGGAAAAATATTTGCGGGCCTTATTCTGCCTTCTTGATAATATATCTAGCACTGAGCAGAGGCTCTCGCCAACTCATGATAAGCACTTTGTAGTGTAGACTTGCTCATGCTCATAATTGCTTCAACTTTGCATCTAAAGATTTCTAGAATGAGGTAGCCAAAATCTCATAACAAGATTCCTTAATTGTCTCATATGAAATGCATTTTATTAGGTTAATTCATTCAGTAGCATTTCCTTTACAGAACCTCGATCCCATAACAACCTTCCAGAAAACCTCTTGATCATAAGCAGGTTGTCCTGTGTCTGATAAACCTATCTGGAGATCATTTGCCACATCCCTTACCCACCTTCTCTTTGATCTTCCTCTTCCTCTCTTACTGGGCATATACCACTCTAATGTTCTCTCCAAACTTTAATGATGTTTCAAGTAGCCACCTTAGTAACATTTTCTAAATTGCTTTTTAATTATATAACCTGCATAGTTGGATATCTCTTGAAAATACAAATCCAAAGGTACTTTACTCAAGTCTGTAGGTCTATTCTCAGCGGAAATATTAATGTTTGTGTGTCGGTTTATAATTTAATACAAAGAGGAAAAAACAATTTTGACCCTTTCACAATGTGAGACCTACCTACACACTCACACCACTGTCGGTAACACATAGACACCAAGGGATATTACCACTGCTGATGTCTAACTCACAGAAAGATAACTACTGCCAGATAATATATATATATACATACACTCACACAGATATATACAGCTCCATATCATGCTGTGATGTATTGTGTGTCAGATGCATTTTGACAGAAGAAGTCCAGTCGGAAATTTGCAAAATTACCAACGATGTGGTCCGTGCAGAGTGATCACAATTTACACATAAATGCTATAATGGGTGTTGAATGCAAACATGCAATCATTGGCATTGCAATTGCTGTGAATATTCCATAACAGTATTAAATTATCATCGCAGGAGTATAGCAATGAAAACTTCTATGCAACCGCCATTGAAATGCCACAATACAGCATGCCGTCTTTATAATTTCAGTTTGAGATGGGATTGCCAACTCTAATAGTTGAAAACTACATAATTATACATATAAATGGAAGCTAAATTTAATGAAACATACTAGAACAAAGCCGAAAGTCTAGTTAAAACAGAATTTATGGGTGTAAAGTCAGTCTGTTCTTCCGTCCAGGAAACGAATTTGAGAAAATAGGTATAGATGGGAAAATAATATCCTGTAATCAGTTTCTGTTTTAATTCAATCTTGAAATAATCAGGAAAGTTAATATTATGAGTACTGTAAATCTTCATAAATCGGAGACACAAAAATTAGTTGCCGAAAAAATCTGCATATATATTTCCGGTAAAATTCAGCAATCTGAATTGTAGTGGCTATTTCAAGTGACCATTGCCGAAAAAATCTGCATATATATTTCCGGTAAAATTCAGCAATCTGAATTGTAGTGGCTTTTTCAAGTGACCAAAATTTTTCAATTTTCTTTGTTTTATTATCTTTAGTGCCAAAGGGGTTACGGATGCAGTTCGTGATCCCGCACACCAGCGTTCGAAACACAGCTGTGCACAATTTGGCAGCAGAATGCAATGCACTGGTTTTTTACTGAACGTAAACTTGCCAAGATGTCAATCAACAACAGCAAATAATGCTGGTGTTGACTGTAAACGTCCTGCAAAGGATATGCAACTATCGTCTTTAGTAGCCAACCTTCTTCACTATTCAGTCTTGTCATATGGGTACATTTGTTCTTTTCTGTATCCAAGAAATTCTTAGAACCCATCTATAAATTTATGTTCAAAAGCATTTATGCACTATTCAGCTTGTTTTTAAGTTTTCAGGTCTCGCAGGCGTATGTTGCAATGGGAAAGATGCATGCTCTTAAAAATCTAATGTTTGTAGTTCTGTCTGTCCCATGCCACAGTTTATTCAGTTGTTTTAGTTTTTGAAGAGCAATAGATATTTGTCTTTTAATTTCTTTCATTGTGTCATCATTATTTTAATTAATAACCCAAGATATTCAAAATGTTAAACTACAATTTTTCCTCATTAACATATATTTCTTTCTACATATTAGTTTTGTATGCATTATCTTTGTTTTTGCTATGTTAAGATATAAGTTGTGATTTTCACTATTTTTGGGAGTGGCATGTTAGGTTACTGTGTTATTTGTCACCAGTTTGTTAGTCTTCAGTTTATCCTTACTGCACATCAAACATTTCAGTTCACTAGCGTTCATATTTCAGCCTCAGTATTTCCCTCAGTATGTTGTGGTCCACGACACCAGTTTTCAGTTGGTTGACTATAAGTATTCTTCTTTGGCTCCCTACATAGCACTCTTGAGATGGAAGATGGAAAACATATTGACCAATAAAAGGATATCATTTGCAACGAGAAAAATAGTGTTGAGGTTTTACATATAACCTATGCTTTTGTATGGATGTGAAATGTGGACAATGAGCAGTCAAGCTGAAAAACATCTGATCTCTGTGGAGATGTGGTTTCTGAGGAGAAATGCAAAGAATACCATGGACAGAAAAACCAATGACCAAGTCCTACAAGAAACAAATGACAATCGTAAACTGATTAGAACAATTAGTCATAGACAGTCAACATTGTTTGGTCACGTTATGAGAAGAAATAAATTGGAGAACTTGGTGACAACTGGCAAGATCGAGGGGAAGAAAACAAGGAGAAGGCAGAGAAGTAATTACCTGAATGGCTTGGCCACGTGGCATGGTTGAGACAAGAACACTGAACTGATCCACGACTGGTGATCGAGTGATATGACGAAACATGACGGCCCACGCTTATCGGTATGGCGCATGATGAAGATGATGATAGCACTCTTGTCTGGCTTCACTCTTTTTGATTTGATTTTTGTGCAGTCTGGTCAAGGTAGCAGATCTGCAGTCATCTCTTGATTCATTTAATCTGCCTGAACCATCCATGATTTTCGTTTTATTGGTCTGTGACCCTTATCTGTGCCCAAGACTTTATGCAGGGGTGTTCCTTGTCCACGTCCACTCAGAGATTTGACTTGAAGATATGACTTAGTGATATGACTTGGAGATATGACTTGGAAATATGACTTAGAGATGTGACTTAGCCTGCTGCACATTGAACCTGTCTGCAATTGTTGGTAAAGCCTAGATGTATCTTATAAACGCTGTCAGCATGCCCTTTGTGCATCCAATTAAATTAGTGCCATTACAGTTATGTTGTAATAAACCAAAGAATTAAAGAAGAGAGCCAAATGACTGGAAAGCAATAATTTTAATATTGTAACTTTTGGGACTTGGTTATATTCATACACAAACATTCATGTATATGCACATAGGAAGATGAAGATAAACCAAAAGCATATACTCTTGTTAATGTTCTTTCTTTCCTGTACAGTTGAAGAAGGTTTCGCCTTGCAGGATCAGTTTATTTCACCATATTCAGGAGATCTGTTTCATGAGGTAGGACTCCGTTGTATCTTGAAAGATAATGATTGTTTCTGTATGGTCTAAATGTGGGCCAAAGAATGAGCATGATGTGTGAAATAGCTGCTCAATCAACATCAAACACGATAATGATTGTTTCTGTGTGGTCCAAATCTGGGCCAAAGAATGGGCAAAATGTGTGAAATAGCTGCTCAATCAACATCAAACATGATAATGATTGTTT